>JBAJMU010000007.1:4852749-4867997 GCA_037952995.1 Hyposoter didymator
AAAACTGTTTCCCCCCCCCCCCCCTCCCTGCTGTTTCTCTTTCTCGCGCTCTCATTTTCTTCGCGTAATTCTTCTTCTCAAGTTCAGTCTCTTGACCACACTCGATTACGGCTTCTCCATTCTCGACATTTAAAATACACCGCCATTACTCGACTTGAAAAAAATAAAATAAAAAATAACTCTCTCGTTCGTTAAATTGTTTCTTGTTTCCCCGCCAAGTGCTCTAATTACCGATTATCGAGAGAATTCCTACTACCCGCTCTTTCTCGTTCTCTCCTCATGCCTTAACCTCCTTTGATCCACTAAGCATCGAGCGAAACTTTCCAGTTTCCTTTTTTCATCACTTCAATTTTTTTTCTCAAGGTGAGAACGAGCTTCGATTCTTTTCTCTCGCTCTTCGTGTTTAAACAATGATTTATGACACCACACCGTTCAACCGATCACCTTTAACCCCTCTTTTTTTATTTTCTTCATTAAGCTAACGATTGATTTCCTCGTCCTACAAAAACTTACTAAGGCCCATTAAAAACCCAGGAGCCTCAATTAGCGACGTTTTTTTTTACCGATTGATGAGTGGGCACGCACGTTTTCCAGGCTCTCAATCTTTTTGGAGATTTTTGTATAACGTTTTGACGTTTCCAATAAATTTTCAACAAATTTTGACAAAAAGTCTTTTTAGTTTTCGAGTTTTGGGAGATTTTTCAATTTTCCTGCTGGTGAATAAATAGAACGAAACACTCACCTCATCGATGTTCGTGTAGTTGGTCGTTATTTTGATCTGAGGCCGATTTTTCCCGGTCGATTCTCTCGTCTCCTTGGCAAGACTCGCAGATGTAGTTTGTTGTTGGCTCGCAGTGGAGGAGGTTGCTTCTTGGGTCGACGGGGTCGAGGATTTTCTCGTCTGAATGCTGGCGCTCGTTGTTTGATCGGTATTTTTCGTTCTCTGTTCGATATTCGTTACCGGGCTTATCGACGGGGTCTGAGAGGTCGTAGAAGGCGATGAAGACGTCGAAGACGGTGAAGACGACGACGACGACGACGACGACACGATCGCGTAATGAGTCGTCGGAATCGGCGTTGTCTGTTTTATTTTAGCAGGAGCCCGAGCTTGCGTCGAACTCGGTGGAAGAGCCAAACACAAATTGCCGAGTGTCAGCAGAACCGTCACCGAAACAAAAGTCTTCATTGTCACGATTATTTAGCTCCTTTTTTTGCACTTTTATCACCAACTGCCCGATCGATCCTGCAAACAAAAATATCGTCCTTTGTTTAGCCATCGAAATAATCGATTCTTCGTTATCAAATTTTTACAAACGACCAACGTTCACGAAGAATTGCTGCAGGGCTGATGGGTATGCGTCGAAAAAGTCTGACTTTCCGCGAGAGGATTCTCTCAGCCGTTTAAACAGCTCGCACTCGTTTCTTCTTTATTTTAAAATCAAGACTCTACCTCTCGTCGTTTTTATGTCAGATAACAAACAAGTGAACCAAACCTTCTGCACATACCAATATCTGGGGCAACCAGTCTCGAACAAATGACTCGTCAATAAAAAAAAAACGCTGCTGATAATCGTATCCATGTTTAGAGATTAATTAGTATGTCCCCTCTCTCTCTCTCTCTCTCTCGCTCTCTCTGTCTCTCGTTCTCTGTCTCTCTCTTTCTCTCTCCCCCGTTGACGAGATAAAATTACGTTTATGGAAGTGAGTACCGTTCCAAACACCCAGTGGCACAAAGAACAAGTATGAGATGAAGAAATACGAAATACGATATGGCTGTTACCATCCAGCAATGCAGCAGGAGGAACCCCCGTTGCGTGTTGTCCATTATACGGACATTATCTCTTCCCGGAGCGTGTGTTAACCGCGTAAAGACCACGTTTTTTTTTTTACTATTTTTCTTTACAAGTTTAAACATCACAGTCGCTAATTTCATAGTTTCGTTTCTTCCTCCAATTTTCTATACTTATTTTCCTGATTTTTTGGATCATCATTGGCCCGATAAGATTTTTTTCAACATTCAACTCTTCCAGGGCAATCGTTTGCGCGGTTATCTCGATGATTGAATAAAAAAACGTGCTTCCTCCAAATTTTCAGCAAATATCAATTTATTCAAATTTTATCTTAAATTAAAAAAATTCTAATCAATTAAAATCGAGTGTCGAATCGGAATGTCATCGTTTAAGTTTTGTTTTCGCTTCGCTCGTGCTATCAAATAACAGTTTTGCTTTCGTTCTCAACTCGTTTTCCTGATGCGTTTTTTCTCTCATCGAAGCCTCCGGGGAATTTCTCTCCAGGACGACGGTGAGTGCAAAATTGCGAAAACGATTGATGAAACACACGAACGTAAGATCGATGAGAAAAACATCCGTTTCAGTACATGTGCGTGTGAGTTTGTGAGCTTTGCATTCATTCACTCTCTTCTTCGACTCGATCGAGGTTTACGATTTCACTGACACCGGTAAATCGAGTTTCCTTTGCACTTGACAAATGCCAACTTCGATGCAGAGAAAAAAACGTCAGCTGATCTATGTCACTGCAACAATCGACACTCTCTCGTTCGTTTGGGTCCATTCAACTTGAAGAAAAAGAAGAAACAGCGATGACAATCGTCCAAGATGTTCATTGCATGTGATTTTTGTTCAGTGGAAAACAATTTTTTTTTAATTAAAATTTCGTTATTATTATTGTTGATTAAAAATGATCAATTTTTTTGTCTACACGATTGCCTCGTGGGAAGCAAACTCTAGTAGAAATGATAAATTTCTCGATGTTTGTTTACGACGAAGATTGGTTTAATGAACTTTCAAGACTTCCTGTTACAAACGTTTCATTAAAAAAGCAGTGATAATTAAAATATCGTAACGTAATAGATTGAAGCTTTTGATAAATTTATGTAATACAGGAAAATCCTTTTATCACGCTTGTAATTATACGCGATTGAGAAGTCAAGATTGCAATTTTCCACTGCCTCGGACTCTCTATCGTTTTTCTCATAAAGACGAAACGATTATTAATATTTGCTGAATGAAATCATACTGTTGGATGAACCTTGATCTTCGCTCTCACTCGGCCCATCGTTGCTGCAATAAATTCAATAATTACGGATCGATCAATCGTCCATTGAAGATCTACTATTTTGTTTTTATTAAACTTTCGTTTTTTTCTTATTCTCGCCTTGTTCTCCCTTCCCATACAAAAACGAGCGCATCTCTCATCGTTCGTCATTATTCTCAAAGGAGATGATAATCTTGATCGAGCAAATTTCCGGCAGCATTCGTTCCCCAAGATGATATTTATCGCGAGAAAATGAAAAAACGCCGAATAAAAAAGCAATATTTAAGTGAAGCATTAAAACGCAGGAACACAGGATCGAGAGAGTGTAGAAATCTTCTCTTCTCGCTAATTACTACGAAGAAACTCATCAAGATCGTTAATCTTCTGTTTATTTTGTTATTTTGACTTGTCGTTTTTTTTTTCTCAATCATTTTCATGTTTTCCCTCGCGTGTTCACTCGGTAGAAAACCTAATAACACGGAGAATTCAATCACTCAATGAAGCTGTGCATTTCTCACAGTCTTTCAATTAGCTCGGTCCACTTCCCAACTATTATCACTCTTTTTTTCATTTAACGATCGTCCAAGATAAGAAAAAACATGTACGAATCATCGCTCATATTTCTTAGCGAATAATTCGTACTTTGAATGAAAGAATCGTCGATGATACGATGAATCATTAGCAGCAGGAATAATTGCTCGAACAAATTCCGAAGTAAGTTGCAAATCGTCCTGGTGACAGGAGCTTGTACGAATTTCCAACGATAATAATTGGGATCAACCGATCGAGAGATTCGTTTGATTTATAAAAATCGCTTATCGAGAAAATGGTGAAAATGTTTTTACGCTCCTCGGTAAATAGAAACGAAATGAAATCATTGAAGGAAACGTAGTTTGTTGACACTGGGCAAACAATTACGAGTAATGAGTCATTTTGTTGTAATCTCGAGGTGTACAATCTTCGCTACCACTTGCACGTGGTGAGTGGCCACAAGAACGAGAGAGAGATGGAGAATTTCTGGCGAATGAAAGAAGAAGAGACGAGGGAATAGTTAAAAACAGTTGGATGGGGAGGGAGGAGAGAAAAAAGAGAAAAGAAAATGCTGTTACCGTTAAGGGAGCTCTAGATCGCGTTAACCCGGAGCACTTGAAGAAGCGTCTCAGCGCACCGAGTGCAGTATGTGCGGAGTCTGAAAAAGTACCAATTCTCTTTCGTTCTCTGGCTTTTCTCGCTCTTTTCTATTTTTAAACCACATTCGACATTTTCCGCAATGATTCACATTTTTTCTTTGCTCATTTCTCGCTCAACGGTGATGCGACAAAAATTCATGGGAAAATTCACATGGAAACCAAAATAGTAATAATTTTCCTTCAACATACTCACACAAGGCGAATAACTACCCACGACAAAGACGAAGTAGAGTGTGGCAAAGTGGAGCGTCGCTCGCAAAGCGTCGAGAGACTGTCCGAACGAGGAAGGAGACTCAAACGACGTTTAGTTTTGCATATTTGGGTCAGCCAGTATTCTAACTTGCATTCATCCGACTGCACCGATGATCTTGTCTTGCATATTGGAACGACAAGCTCATTCGGTCAGTGTGACGTGCAATTAACACTTTGACATATCGGCAACAAGGCCATGATCAAGTCGACCACCTGCATCGTTCAATTTACTGTAAACTTCATCAATCACCTTCTATACACGTATGTGTATATTTAAATAAGCCTCGATCCTACACACGTATGTCGTTCGCGGTGTGTTAGTGTCCTTTATCAGTGGCACATGATATCGACGTGGAAGTGCAAGGCTCGCTCGTTACCTAAACCCGTATCCAGGACGAACTGCATGCTGCCCCCGTCGATGCATTGTACGGAGGCTAAACTAGTTCGTCCTGCTGTCTTGGTTTCGATTCGGCGAACTCGGTTCATCCAAACATTGGCTTTGCTCCCTCGCATCCTCCTATAGATCGATGTATGCACCGATCTGTCATCGATATATGCCAAAGTACCAAGTATAGTGGATTTGATGGTGTTTCCACGTGTATGCCTTTGATAATATGATTAATACCGTTCGTCCCCTCAGGCGCCCACAATTATCAATAGATGTGTCCTTGCATAGAACCGAGAACACTTCTCGAGAATCAGAGAGCGTCAAAGCATGCGTGACAATGCACCGTTTCAATCGATCCAACGTAATATTGCTATCGATGTGAATTAAGGTTGCCCCATTGCTTTAGCTAGTCAAAAGACACACGGAGAGAATTTCATATAAAAAATTACTATGCTACCATAATTCCCTGGTACCATATCGTCCTTCTGAGGAATTTTATCAAACGCATCGTAATTTTTCATCTGAAATTGGGCCAAAAATGTCAAAATTTGACAAAAAGAGTCAAAATTTCAAAATTTCCGATAGAGTATGAATGAAAAATTACTGTGTCTTTGCTAAATTTTCTCAGGGGGACGACATGGTTCCAGGGAGCTATGGTGGCTTTTATTATTATTATTATTATTTTAAATTCCTTTATTTATTTATTATTTTATTTTTATTATTATTATTATGGTAATTTTTAACATAAAATTCTCCTCGTGCATCTTATTATTTGTAACACTCTACACAAGCCATGCATGATCAGTGTAACTATTATTTTATTAGTGAAACAGAAATCTGTGATTTTGAAATCGAGTGTCTCGATCAATTATCTTCTTTTTTTTATTATGAGGTTTTTCCAGCTCAGTCTGTTTTGTCTTACATTGTCCGAGCCTCACGGTTGAGCTATATTTGAATCGATTGCATTTTGTTGGCTATGGCAAAGGTTAGCGATAGCAACAAAAGACGCGGATTCATTAAGTAATTACTTTTCTACGCATTTTCGCACGCAGTCTCATGACACTGCGCCAAAGATCTCTTTGCATTTTTCGAATATTCTGTTCTCCTCCGCGTCTACTTTAACGAGCACGCGAGAAGACTTCACGTCTCGTTTAATCGCGCGTTTATAAACGTCGCCCTGCGAGAGTCGGAAAAGTGATTGTTGACAAGGAATCGTACTTTAGGGAGTTGATTAATATTCTCTTCTGCGTAAATCCACAGGACTATGTGCATTCAGAGACTTAAACGGTGTCTCGGAATATACGAGAGATTTAAAATGAATTTAAAAAATCTAGAAGATTGAAAATATTTACGATTTTTACTTTTTTTTTTTCATTCGCAAGGCAGTTGAATGGACCGTGATTTATGAATATAAATATGGAGGAAATCATGTAATCACATGACGTTTATTGGAATCGTGCCACTTGTGACGCTATTACGTGCATGCGATTGCAATTGCGAGTCGCTTTTCGCTTAACCAGCTCTTATGAAGAGTCCTAAAGCGAGTTCTCCCCTTTTGCAACTTTTGCCGGCGAATCAAAGCGTATTTCCTACACGTGACACACGCTTTACGATCACATTATTCCGGACATTTCAATTTGCTCGAATTCCTCACAACTTCACTCTCCTCACGAACCACTCTCGTGCGACGATTCCCCGCGTCAGCTGTTTCCAAGGCTAACTCCATTTCTCTAGGTAATTTTATTTCTCTCAAGATTTTTTGTTCGGGCAATGATTTGCGAAACAATTGTGATCGTTTCAGCAATTTGTTTTGTTCGATTATTCAATGACGAATTTCAATCAAGTCTGAAAAATGAAAACTCGTTGGACGTACCTTCAAATTTGTTCTCCAAAGTTTCCTCGGCTTGAAAATTATTGAATTTTTCAATAAAAAAACGTTGCACTCGCGTTGATTGCTTAGGCGAAAAAAAAATGAGGAAATAGCGAAACTGGATAACTGCTTCGTCGTAGAACTCTGGCGATTTCTTTCGCGTGAAAAATCGATGATTTGGGGAAACTTGGAGATCGCCCTAATTAATGAAAAACTTGAAGGAAAATAAATTCACGTTTTTATCGACGATTGATTATTCAAAGATTGTTGCTTGTTGTTTATTCTTTTTGAATTTTATCGCGATCGGTGCGAGTCACTGACTACTCGGAAATATATGAAGACGACGATTAAAGCCCGTGATCGTACGATGAAGAAGAGCGCTCGCGTTTCCTCTTCAGGGTTCGAGTACGACTGGGGCCTCACGTAGGAGGGGTCCTGACTATGAGTCCCCGCTAGTCCCACTTATCAACCAACCAGAAAGCTCCGGCTACCGGTTGAATTCTCTAGCCATCGTACCTCTGCTCTTCGTCCTCGTCGTCTTCTTCTTCGGGGTCTCAAAACTCTCCTTGCCAATATTTTCCTCACTTTTTCTCCCGCTCTCTTCTCTTTTCCTTTCTAATATTTTCGTACCATTTTCCATATTTCAACTTGTTTCTCTTCGTCATCTAATTTTTTTTTCTCCATTTTTATCATTTTTACTCGGTCCTTTCGAATTTTCAATATTTTCGTTTCATCTTCGCCAATATTTTATTTTTATTCTTCTCGAAATTCTTGCAGTCTGAATAAAATGGCGGTAACGGTCGCGTGATTCCTTATTTTCGTATCGTTTTCCGCCATGCCTTCTATTTATTTTAATTTTCAATTCCCTCGGCTCCGCTGTTTTCTCTCGCAATTTTCCATTGCTTTTTTTTTCGCTTTTGCCTTGTTGCGCGATATTCGGTTCTTCTTATTATGATGCATTTTCATTCAATTGTGAATTCTCGCAATCCCCCAACGTCACGTAATTCGTTCTCGTTTTCTTTTTAATTTTTTCACGGTCGTTTCAGATTTTCTTCATAATATCTGATCGAGTGTGTACTTTGTGGAAATCAATTCCGCATCCCTCAAATTTGGTTATGCGTAATTTCTCAACGACTCATAATAAATAGAAATTTTATCTCAAATATTCTCCCTCGTTTCTCATAATTCGTTTCGTCTTTCGCATACAAACTCTTTTCATTATTTATTTTATATTTTTTTTAAATTTTTATTATTTTTAAATTTTTTATTCGTTTTTCTCTACATCGCTCTTCGTTGCCACTGAACTCCGTCAGCTCTTCGTGAACATAGACTCCTCCAGGGGCAATACAACCTGCAAACAGGCTATCCCGATGATATTGCTTTTTCCCCCGGGTGGTCGACCAGCAAACACGCTCACTCCACGCTCGAGAGAAGATAGAACAGGAGTGGTAGCCCAGGAAGCAAGAAGAAGGACGACCCGTCGAAAGAAATCAGTGAAAAAAAAAAAAAAAGCGACAAGCGAGATACGATTTTTTTTTAAATTATGAAATAAATTCTCGTCCCCCGAGACACTTTCTAATACGAACGTTTGCGTTATTACGGGAATATTAATTCCAGTGATTCATCTGCAGGGGAAAAAAACAAAAATTAATAAAAATCGATCTAGAGAAAAAAAATTGCACGGAAAAGTTTCCACCGCCTTTGAGATCAAATGAGAATTCGGAAAGGATTTCAATTGCCAGTTACGTTGCTCGTTTGGAAAACCAGCTGCTGGTTATGTCGAGGGAAATCGTTTGCCAACTGTAATTTGTTTTTAACGAATTACTTTGCACGCCGGAGGGCAGCCTAGTTTACAAAAGCCACATGTGTGTGTGTGCGATCGAGAGGTGTTATCCTGTTGGTCCTTTTGTTGGAGGGAAAGTTGACGATATGTGGGAAACCATAGGAAAAGTTTTAGCTTGCCTCTCGGCGAAATTCACTGATGTTTAATGCATCCGCAGGCCAATGTCAGAGTCACGATGGAAAGTTTGCTCTCGGGCTCCTTATTGAGGGGCAAGAGGATACTATAGTACGAACGTGTGAAACGAGCGATGATCGATTGCTTTCATCTTTCTCTTTGCATGATTTTTTAACGACTCCCCTCCCCACTCCTCCAAGGTGTAAAAAATATAAACATGTGTGCCCGTGTATCTTTGTTTTTCTTTCTCTTTCGTTTCGTACACGGTCTCTGATCGCAATCACTCACCTTTCTCGAGGTCCCATTTATAAATTCTTTCGAGCACTATAACGCGATAAAGTCTCTCTTCTTCCCCTTGCTCGTCGTGCTAATTTCTTCATATTCGCTCCATCTCTCTTTCTTTCTTTTCCTCATCACTTTCTTTTACTTTTTTCAAGGCCATTGTGACGTTCCATCAAAAAATACAAAGATTATTTTTTCTTACTCTTTCCAGCTTTTTCGCCAATCGCCGTTTTTTGAACTCTGACTTATCGTTGTTGTCCGGATTCGGATGGTTCGTAAATTTTGTGACTGAGACGATCGAACGATTGAACTCGATCATATCTGTCCATTACGTCGTGCATTCGATATCTGGGGAGAAATCTTTTGAGTTTACGTGAAAAAAAAAGAAATAAATAAAAAATTCACGTGGTGTGGTTAAAGAAAGCACGTGCGCGAAGAGCTCGTTCGAGTTTTGCGGTATCGCGGTCTCTCTTGTTAAACCTCGTACATCGGTTCGACCACTTTCTTCAAATCACTGAAAATAACTCCACACCGGCTGTTTTTCGAGTTGGCATGCAAAATCGCTTCACACACACACACACACACGCACGCATACAATTTACTGACAATTTTCAAGACTCTCGGTCATTTTTTATTGACATAGATTTTGGAAAGACTTTGATTGCGTCCGACTGCCTGACCCGTTCGATTCGACCTGATGATTTAGCTCGCTCAAGCTTTTTCAGGAATTCTTTGACAGGAAAAAAAATTCATTGGATCAATTTTTTATTCTTTTATTTTCGATTGGGAAATGAAAGCATTTTCGTTGATTTATCTTTCCTCGTTCTCGTCAGACGATCTCCCAATTTATTCACAGAACAAATTCAATTCCAACAATCATCGTGGTTCCCTAGGAAATTCAAAAGCATCGTTATCCTTGCTATAGAGTGCAAAAGTTGCCGTGCGAGATATGAAGAGAAATAAATTATAGTGCAAAAATCACTTTGTTTAGTCGCGAGGTATTGAATGCATAAGAAATTTTTTCCGCAATAATCCGTTCATTTTTCTCAGCACAAGTTGCGATCCCAGGATTCCAAAGTTGGTGAAATATTTACATGTATAGTGATGCCTTGGAGCGTGATATCGAACGAGGAAACTTATTCGATCTATACGCTTGGATGATTCGCGTCAAAAGGAGGCCGCTGGCTGCTGCTGCTGTTGCTGCAAACGCCGACGCTAATATTCTCGACTCTCCTCCTAGAGGAGTAGACTCTTGGCTGTGCACGAAGATTATGTTGCCCGTACTATCCCCATCTTCCTCTTTATTCGTCCTTAGAGGCTAGCTGCATTCCTGTTTTGCCTCGCCCGCGATTCTACCATCGCTCTGTTTCTTTCTTTTCCTTTTTTTTCCTCTTTCTCCTCTCCTCCCTTTCTCACTCTCTCTCGTTTTTTTTCTACAATTTTTCTCATCCTCCTCCCTCTCTCCACGTTTCTTTCTTGCGACGCATTTATCCAGTCGTTGAGTCAGAATCCACGAGCATTCCAGTTTTTCCATGCAGAATAATTGCACGTTGCGTCTCAAGACGGAACTCCCACTGCAGAAAACCGCATAACAACCGTCCGCGAGAAATAACGAAACTCGGAAGTGCTCTTTCACACTCAACATTTCCCGCCGAGTCCTCCACCTGCGACCTAAACTCCCGAAAAGTACAAAATCTTCGTATAAAACGATCGATTCGTCACGCGCCCATAAAAATAATAAACAACATCATTTTTTTTCTCAATTTCCAATTTTTTTTCGCTATTTCAATATTCCGACACGAATTACGAAAGAATGAGGATGACCAGTGTGTCGGCGAGGTCACTACTCAGTTTTCCCGGAGTCCTCACGCGATGCTGACCGAGCTGCTCGTACAAATGCAAAATATTAATTGTGGCGGGTCCCTCAGGCCCAGGAACATCTGATGACCGCCGCAGTGACCTTTGCCCCAAGGGGGACGATTCAAAGGACTCAATTTACAAAAACACCGCCTGCTATATTCATTGGGATTGGAGACGGTGCTCGAAGCGCGATAATTAGCATGTCTCACTCTGGAGATTCGAGCCAAAGATACGTGGCAATGAATATCTTGATAAAATAATCGAGAGGAATGGGAAATTTGCATAGATTGATTTTTCGTTAATAAGAGCACGAGTGTGAAAATGAGGGACTGGAATCGCACACTCTACGTCACTCGATCTTGCGATTTGGAAGAAAAAAAGTAAATAGTATCGAGCATGAAATTGCTCCAATTCCCATAGACAAATATATACGTCTGTATATCCATGTGCGTTTATCTTTTATGTGTGTGTATATCTGTTCGGATGTATATTCCGTTGATTTGCTGTCTTCGTCGAGTTGGTCCTCTCCGCGCGCGACAAGGACACAGCCGTTGGTGCCGATCGAGTTGCTTTTGCTACATGCATGTACTTGCGGAGCAAGCACCAGAGAGTCCAGCACTATCTAAACTAGATCTCGCAGAGTTATGCCCACCTACCAACCAACCTACCTACCTACCCTACATTAAGCACCTTCACATCCTCTACAGTTGAACTTTGCTTAGTTAAACTTTCTGCTTGCCATCCAATTTGTCCAGTTGAGTGAATCATTCTCTGGGAGTCAGTCATTCATGGATTATATTTTGATGAGGACATCTGCCTCGAGGTCAAGTCGAAACTGAGTGTCTCTCGTATCTCTAACGGGCTTACGTTGAATCTGAATGAATTTATGTTGGAATTTCGTATTCACAGCTTCGCTATGGACTCTTTTACGACACGATTTATACGGAGCCTTCAATATTTACGTATTTCGTGGCTCATGACTCTCTCTCTCGAACTGCTCGTTTGATTTATTCCATCGAGTGTATCCGTTGATCCGATACTATTGAAAGTTTAATAATCGTCGGATGTTGAGTCCGGGCTATTGAATTATCGAACGTTTGACTGTAGATTAAACAGTCGGATGCTTCGGTATGTGGAATATATCTAGCGGGCACGGAAATCAATCGCAACAGACTTATATATCCACTCTCGTTACTTTTCCCCCTGCTCTTGATCCCGGCCCATTTTCTAGTCGCACCAGCCATGTCACTCTACCTGGCGATATTTACTCTGGGAGAAGTTGATTCGTGGGATAAACAGGATTCCTATATATACGCACTCTCGAAAGATGCCTCGCGATCGAAGGGAAAATTGTCTCGGTTGATAAAACTCGCACCTGGTTTGAGATAAAATCGAGGTTGATGCTCTTAATCCTCTCAATTTGGAAAGGATCTCGTCATTTCGGAAAAATCTTGTTGCAAACATCAGCGGTTGCCTTCATTCATTTATCACGTCAGTTGACGCGGTTTTTTCAAATTTGTCGTAACGGTGAAGCAGGTTTGAAAAAATAAGGAATTGATCGACATGGAAAAAATTCTTCAGACCTAAATTATTCCTTCATTCATTCCAATACTTTGTGAATCTCGAAAGAAACGATTTCGCTTGATTATCGTGCTTCGAGTTACAAAGCATCGGGTATGAATGTACATGCACGTGGCAATGTTGAAACTCATGCAGACGCTGGTGCCTTCTCGCTACAACATCTGCGAGAGAAGTGGAATGTCAGATATGCTCGAGTTTCCGAGCAAAACTGGCTCCCGTTGATGGTCATGGACGTGTCACATGTAGAACGCCCGTGTGACTCTCGATCGAGTACGGTCCACGCTCCGAGAGGATAGAGAGGATGCTGGGAAGCGCGCAACGCGCGGGAGATGCATCTCGGTTGTTAGATCCCGTGGATCCAATGGCTTTCCTTCTCTCGCATCGCTCCAGAACGAGCAGGCAGAATGCGAGCGCGAGCAGGCAAGCTTCGATCTATGCTCGACCTGGAAATCGATCTCGCCGAGTTGATCTCTCGGAGCTTGCTTGCTCGTCGTTGGCCCAGCTATTCGCCGCTGTGTGGCCCGACTTTCCTATCCAAGATTCTCTTATACGTCCTCTTCCAATCTTTTCCTACCTCCTGTACGCTCAAACGTACATACACGTGTATTTATATACATTTCTATCTCTTTCTATATCTCTGCATAAATTTATCTACCCTCCTAGATCTCTTCGCCAGAGCCTGCAACCACATTTCGTCCAACATTTCCACCATGTGCTTGATCCTTCCTCGATTCTTCGACGCGCTAAAATTCTTTCGAAATAGCTTTGAACGGCGTGCAATGAAAATTGCATCCGTACCATTCGGTCGAAAGCCTCATTATTCTCTCGAGAATTAATCGTCGTAATTCTGCCGAAACTCTATAGATAAATATATTCCAATTATTAGGTAGGAAAATGGCATTTTGATTGTTCGTGGTCGCTGGAGAATTGGAATCCCATATCATGATCCATTGAATTTTAATTAGTCACAAGAAATCTCATCCGTATATCACTGTGCACCTCCGCGAGAGAAATTGAAACTCGTTTCTCGATCAATCGAATTGCGATTCTGCGATTAATCGTTCCAACCAGCTCAGCACTTTGAAGAAGATGTTTGAAAATTCTCTTTAAAAATAATTGCGATTAAAAGAGTTTAAGAAATATTAATTAATTGATGATTTAGAGTGAAAACGGGTCGGACTTATCTCAATGTTTAGCCTCGATATTTATCGGACTGTGGATCAATCGATGGAAAAATTCTTAAGCGCTTAACCCACATAGGCTTCGGTGTTAAGTGGCGTGGGTTACGCCCTTTGGCTCTCAGTAAACGTTGCTGCTTTTTTTTTTCTTTTGGTGTGGTACATGTTGTGTATCAACAATGCCATGCTTCAACGTTCCTCCGCGTGTATGCTCTCATTGTCTTTCATTCTTTCTCTCTTTCCACTCCTTATTTTCTTACGATCGCACGTCGATGCTGGCTCCGAGTAAATTCTACTTTCAATTGCTTCCGATCGAAGCACGCGGTCACGGACTTGTCACATGTAGAACACTCGTGTCGTGGTCATCGGTGAGTGAGAGATGAAAAAACAGCTTCACAGCATCGATAATCTACGTCCCTAGAATATCATCTCAATATGCGACGTCGAAATCGGTTAAAACGTCACGACACAATTATGTCGAAGTTTGCATCGTTGGAATACAGCGGAATTCTGTTTTTTCTACAACAGAGTTCGTAATTATCGTCAATAATTTCTCCGGACAATGAAACGATCCTCTCGTTCGACCCAAAAACTTAATCGAGACGAGAAACTACCATGATTTTCAAAATTCAATGAATAATCAATGGAAACAATATTTTCCGTTGGATCTCAACGTTGCAAACTTCAGAGTCATCACAAAAGATGCTTTTTCGTTAGAGGTTGGTTTACTACCAAGTATTACGATATTTGGCTCGAGGCTGCTGCACCAAATACCATGAAAATCAAAGAATCGACCCATAAATTAAAATTTCTTGTATTTCTCTAAAGTGGACCTAATGCACAGTTTGCAATTGCCTCAAATCGTCATTTCATCCCCACGAAAAAACTCGATTCGTTTTATCAATCAATTTTCGTTTTAAATAAAAAAAACTTTTGCAGGCAGAGTCTCCACCAATCAAAGCTTTCGCTACGAAGATTCCGCAGTAGGATCACTACCGCACACTGTTGCCTTAAGCTCTTAGTGAGTCCGTAGGGTGACTAACCTGTAACGATCACGTTACTGTCCTCGCAGTTTATTGCAGCAGTAGCTGCATGCACTGGGCTCGCTGTACAGTGGCTCTTTGTTGTAATTGTCGTTTACATGCGAGGTGTTACCGTCCTGTAACGACGTATTGTAACTGTAGCGTAAATATCGTTGTGTAAAACATTTCCTTTGCTGTGCAGCAACTGCAGATTGTCTGTTTGCTGGAGTAATTACCAGACTACGAAAACGATAGTACAAATTAGAAGAATCCGTTTCAGGATTTTTTTTTTACGTAATATTCACGCGCAGGTATGAAAATTTATTTTTATCATTTATGAAGGTCACGTTTGAGTGCAGGTCAAGTGAGAGCCCTTTAACGAGCCTAAAAAAAGTATGACTTTTTGTTTTCTCCTTCTCAATCGGCGTATCATGCTGCAACAATACTATAATTTGACCTCACGCGATAGCATGCATGTAGGTTTGTTTGGGTTTGTTTGTTATTATTATTATCGTCATTATTGTAACACGCTGGAACTACGGTGACCTGAAAATGAGTCTGGGATTGCTCGTACTTCGTGCACGCGGCTTCTACTCTCGAATCTCTCTCTCTCT
>JBAJMU010000007.1:4868051-5021642 GCA_037952995.1 Hyposoter didymator
AAAAAAAAAAAAAAAAGCGGAAAAGAAAAGAAATCTCGAACCGTGGCTGGGGATAATCGAGGGTCCGTGATGACGACGTCGAACGAAAATGTTCTTGATATCGTTGCAATTGATTTCGTAATCGAATTCTACTCCGTAATGATAAATGAAAAATTGTATAAACGAATAATCGTTAATTGAACGAGGAAAATCGTTGTTTAACGACGTTTTTATAATTAAAAGCAAAAACTAGCCCCTTAACGTTTAAACGTGTGTAACATCGGACGAATTCGAATCGTGGCTCTTAGCGGAGTGACCAGCGACACTTTCACCAACAATAGGTCGTCACGGTAGTTACGCACGACGAAAAAAAAAACATGCACCGGAGCCTGAGATTAGTCACGATTTCGTTTTCTTCATCAAGATAAAAATAATTATTCGAACGAAAAAAAAATCAAGAAAAAATGACCTTTTTGAAAAATATAAAAAAATCTCTCGCTCGTTAGATCAAGGTTCGTCAGCTAATTAACGATATTCAAATATCGGACACCCCGTATATTATAAACGTCACAAATATATCGCTATGTTCATGCTTTATGAAATTCAAGGCCCTGAGTGAATGACTGTGAGGAATTTTTCATGGTAATTGTTTCGTTGGCCCCTTTCACGCGACTTATTCTCTCTTCTCTCGGCACTTCCTTTGTTCTTTTCGATTTCGCGTCTTTATATACTTAACGTATCTCGTAGTTTTGGTCTATCTTCCTTTTTCTTCATATTTTCTCCGTCAACCTTCCCGCATCTATGTATGTACGAGTCAATGTGTACGTCAGAATGAGTGACAGAAGAATTACAACAATAAAAATGAATACATACAGATATTTCTGTCCGAGGATGATGGAGATTCATCCTCGCGGTGATGAGGCGAGTGCGCTCGATTATTTAAACGACGATACTTTCTTCGACACAGAAAACATCTTCTTCTACTTAATCATCGTTTCTCTCTCTCTCTCTCTCTCTCTCTCTCCCTCTCTATCGCAATAATATGACCCCCAGCCTCACGAATTTAGTCCATGATTTCCTATATCATGCTTTCGTCTATAATAAAAGACAATCAGCTGTGATTATGCCTTCGTTACCCCAAGCAGCCAGTATTTATAAATAAGCCTAAGAAATTATACCAAAAAATCCTGGACAATCGTTGTGTGAGATTTTCATCGGTCAAGTTTCTTTTTTGTCATACTTTTAACAATTTTTATATGACAAACGACAAAAACCTTGAGGCAATTACAAAAATTGCCCAATGACAACGTCATTTCGTTTAAAAATCGAGCGATTGCACATTTTCGACATATTCAGCAAAAAAATCAAAACAAAGTACGAAAAAAATTGCAAAAAATTGTTTTATCTTTTTTAAAAAGTACGTTTCCATTTCGGTCGTCGCGATGGGTAATTGGAAATGAATTTTTCATCCAAACTTACGATATTCAACAATTTTTCTAAATGTGACATTCGTACAATCAACAAAAACAACGATTCAACAATTTTTGTTTTTTTCCAATACATTTTTTAGTAACCAGCGAAAAAGTTGATGGAGCAAATGGGACTCGGCGTGAGTCTCGAATTGTCTCAAATAGCTGAATTTCGTACAAATGTTTTTATTATTCGTCGTTTACGAATTTGTCTACGAAGACCAAGCGCTCGCGATTATATTCGAGGAGGAGAAACATGCTCATTGAAAACGATGATCGTATGTACTGCTCGTCGTTATGTTCCGAGTGCATGGCTTCGGGCAAAAGGATAATTAGTCTGATGTTCGTGCCATCTGAGGTACAGCGAAGGATCGATGTGCATTTACTCGACAAAGGTACTGGCCACACGCTACACAACTCGCTGAATTATTAGCTCAGAAACGAAAAGGCTTAACTGGTATAAAACAAATGTGAAACCTCGGGGAGCTGGAGCTTTTTGTTTGTCGAGAATCGACGCATATATACGAGTCGATGTCCCAGATGTCTGCGTGAAAGTGGCAGCTATCGATTCCTACCGGAAGTGTACAACACTCTTGGGTGATCTAGCGAGTGTGATAGAGAGAAGCGCGGGCAGCTCTTCGTTCTCGTCACGAGAAAAATGAGAAAAAAATCGAAACGAGATCGTCCATCCGAAGTGTAACGTGCGACCCTGAAATCTTCGTGTCTCGAATTAATATCGTCTCGTCTATTAATCCTCACATGCATATTCAACACACACACACACATATACGATGTTTGTATATAAAGTATGCATGCTCAGACTCTGATAACCGTAATGACGAATCGTAACGCAATTATAACGGTGCATAATGATAATAATAACCTCGAAGCGTCAAAAGTGTGTCTATGCGATCGCGTTCGTTTGTTTGTTTATTCGGTTACTCATTTATTTATTTCATACCTTTTTTCCTTGCAAAGTAAATTTTCCAAATGACAGTAAATTTTATTGAAAATTCTAGCAGCCAGTTCGAATTTCCGGAGGAATAGATATTGTCGAATAACTCGGACAATTTCACTCCGTTGCTAAAAACGATAACGAGTAAACTTTGAGGAAACCGAGTTTCCCGCAACTTTGCTTCCGACCTTTTTCATCCTAGGATCATACTTTGCACAAAATACACCTGGAAATGAAGTGAATGGGAATTTCTGCATTTTTTTCATATTAAAGTTAACTTTAGTTTATCAACAACTACGAACAAACTCGCAGCAACATTTAACAATGTGAGTTTCTCTCACTCTCCACCTTTTCTGCGCGCCAATTCGTTTTATCGAAAGTGCACTCAATTGCATTAATTCCTGTTCGAAATCGCTTTGGAAGTTTGGATTCTTGTACAAATTTCACTCGTTATTTATAACGAAGAATAAAGACGAACATTGCCGTCGACTTTTATGGCGCAAAATGACAAATTTAATTGGCAATAACTCGCAATGAAGCTAACTCAATATAATTCTCATGGACATTCATGATTTAGAGAAAAAAAAAAAACAAAAGTACGAGTCAGTGAGTAGATATATAAGCAGCATATGGTGTATGCACGTTTGAATTTCTCGTGTGTCTCATAAAGTTCGTGACGCGTCGGTACAGAGCCAGGAAACATTATCGTGTGCAGCACAAAGTTGGCTGCTTTTACCTCGCGGTGCATTATAGATCGCAAGGACCAAGGCAACCAGTTTTCTCGACGGAAATACGTGTTCAAGATGTACGAGACAGTAGAGAAAAGCTCTTCTCATGATAAGGCCGAGAGAGAGAGAGAGAGAGAGAAAAATAGAGAAAGAGAGTCGAAAAAGTTGGGCGATCGAATGAAACCAAGTTCAGGAAACGCTAGTCACTCTTTCTTTCATTAGGTCCGAAGAAAATGAAGATAAAAGTACGTCTGTCGATATAACTATATAAATAGGAATGTTATAACGTACGATCGATGATATTTGAAATTATGATCGAGCTCCAAGAGCGTAGTACGTTTCACATTCGTGAGACATTATGTGCGCCAGCTGAGAGATATTAAAAATATAGTATCCGTTCAACTTGGATTCAAAAGTCGTGAGCTCATCTACGATTTATCGGTTTCGTACTATATTCGACTACGGGACATTCTAATCTCAATTTCGAAGGAATAAAATAAAACAATTTAAGGCCATACACCTGAGGAGGTTAAAAAGCTCTCTTCAAAGTTTCACAGGACACGATGCAAATTTGCAGTCATAAGAAAAATAATTTCAAGGCAATTTCATCGGCGTTTCAATATACGAAAATATTCTTTTTTCCAAATTGCGTCCATGACCCAAACCGAATGATCGATTCTGCTGGAATTTGGAGATGTTTTATTTTTCGTGTTCAAAAAATAAATAAAAAATAATCGGAATGTGTTCTCGGGACTCCCTGGTGTATGAGACGTTAACAAAACATTGAGGACCGAATTCGGAGCGATAATTCTTTATGAATTTTTTTTTAATCGTTTTTTTTTTATTGATTTTTCGTTCTCTCCCGATGTATGAATGATTCGGGGGTCAAAAGTTGATCGATTTCATGTGAAACTTCCTATGTGTTCGTAGAAAGCGATCGTCGATCACTTTTTGTACATGCTTAGATACGTCTGGCTGTCTGTGTGCGTGTGTATTTTATAAAAGATCGAGGATCGCTTTCTACCAGCGATTCGATCGAATAGTCTACGTCGTTTGTAATCGCGTACACATATATAAATATACCGTGAGTTTGATATATATGTGTATATATTAGTACAGGCTAAAAGGTCTTCCGCGGGATCACGACTCTCTCGTGAAGAAAACACACGCGAGTACACCGCGCGCGCGCGGGGGCGTACGAGGGACAAGAAATAGGGCCAGGAGAGAAATTGCATCTGTACAACTTGAAATGCACGTGTACGCAGGAAACTCCGAGATCTCCTGCGGGGCTCGATTTATTCGAAACTCATCTCCTTCTCTCTTCATCTTTCTTCTTGTCTTTTCTCTTTCTTCGCGGCGTTCGACATCCTTCATGGACCCATGCCAATGTCTTCTCTTCCATACACCGCCATGCTCCAACGTCTCTTCAACATATATTCCCATTGCCTCGATCATGGTAATGATGATTACGATGATTAAGTGGAGAAAATGAAGAGAATCACTCTCGAGAGCTCCATCTTTCACGGATAGCTCCTCGATTCACTGCGGGCGAACTTTGTATCGTGAAAAAAGCAACGAAATTACAATCGGAATGATTTTCTAGATTACAGAATTTTTCAAATTGTACGATTTTATTTTTTGCAGAAAAGTCCATTTTTTTAAACATTTTTAGGGAGAAATTATTCGTCGCAATTTTCACGCTGGTTTCTATCGATTTTTCTATAGAACTGTTCATTTTTTTTTGTATTTCGTTCACCCGGTTCTCACAATAAATTTATTTTGCATTCAGAGAAAAACTCAACGATACACTTCGACAAAAATTCCATTTCGAATTCAAACTCCGAACGTAATATATATTCATCGTAACAAAGCAATTCGTCGTTTCATCATTTTAATAATCCGATTAAGGTTTTCCGATTGAAAATTCTTCGTATTCAAATTCCATGAAAATTTGTTTGACCTACTCGGAAAATACCACCAACGTTTCTATTCGAACATCATTAGGATTACAGCGTTCATTCGCGTCAGTGCAACGATACCAAATTGAGCGAAGTTCGGTTCACAATGCTCGAAAAATCTGTGCTGAATAGCCAATTCCGTTTTTGATGCAGCGGTGGAACAACAGACACAGCAGCAAATACAGATTTTTCGCTGAAATGTAATTTTCCAAAAATGGAGAACGAATTGAAATTACGAAAAAAAAATTGTAGAATTTTTTGCGAGGGAGTCGAAATGGATATTAAAATTACTGCACGTAGAAAATCACGTCACATCGTGACGTCGTTCGTCGAATCGATGGCTCGACAGATTTTCTCTAGGCCCCGAAAGGCTCGAGGATATTCAAATGTTCCAGATAAACTCTCGTCGCGTCGCTAACTAATTGCATTTTCGACGACAAAATATAATTCAAACAAGGAAGAGCCAAGAGTCACGACAAAATAGCAAAGCGTTATGGCAAGGCCAACAATTTTGAACGTGCACGCCGGCATAATACAAATTTAACGATGCAAGTCAAAATTTGTGCCACACGTGCATTGCGAAAATCGTGCAGGACTTTGAGGCTCGGCGCACAGCAGCTGTCCTCGGGATATAAACCAGATTTCCAGTAATACTGCCACTGTTATTCGTCATTGGAATGATCCTTCGTCCATTTAGTTAGCGATATGATTGAAGGTTGAATTATCTTTTGAATGCATTAATATAGAACGAAACCTGCAATGAACAGTAATTATCGATCACGGAATTCCGATCACGAAATTGAACACGTTTCATCGATAAAAAATTCTCGTGCAGAATAATTAATTGTAAAAAAAATCCCGTTCCACTGAATCGAATCGAAAATTTGCCAAAATCTCGGCGAAGAAATAACGAGCATGCCTTGCAATAACGCAGTTTTGTCGAGGAAGCAAAGCTTAGCAAATAAATAAAAAATGGCACGCAAATGCATTTAATTGCGTAAGAATATCCGGGGCCTCTGAAATCCTTTGTCATGCGTCAGGATCATTAAAACAGACGAGAGATTTCTATTAAGGAAGATACTCTTGTCAGGATGAAAATCCTTTTGTGAAAAAGCTTCTAGAATTCCTCCTTTTCACTCCATTACGTGAAACACAAAAGATGCTATTTTTTTTTCCACCGTCAACACTCTGGATGAGGGAAGTCTTGTTAACAATGAAGAAACGAGGTAGCTGCTCGTTGCCAAGTATTTCAAAAAAGCTAACGCGAGTCCTGCCACACTTATAAAAATGCTGATGGCCAATTTTTTAAGTATTTGAACAATTTGTCCAGAATATGTTGAGCAATCGTTACTTTTTGTCCATTTTTTTTTTTTTTCAACAATAAATTTTATTTTCCGATGATTCCAACTTTTTTTCTATTATTTATAATAAAGTCTGAGGAATTGGATGGAAAATGGACGAAATATCTCGCTCAGGGAGGGTGATGGACCGCAACGTTCCCATAGAAAACTCTATACACTTCCCCATACTTGCTTCTGCACTTCTCCGATACAGTGACTGGTGAAGGAGATTTTTTATTCATCTATTTATCATTTATGTATAGTGTAGTATAGAGTTGGCCCATTGCCATCGTTTCTGTACGGGGTGTCTCGGGTGAAATACGATAACTGATATACCGAAGCGAACAGCAAACCAGGTACCGTTAAACTAGAGTGGCAAAACTGTTTCGTATAAACCGGATCAATTTATAAGCAATGAGGGAATTACGTTCGGAATATATCCGGTACTCGATTCAGAGATATTCACATAAAATAAAATAACAATTCGACACACCGATAACATAGTTTCCAATCCTATTTTACTTCGTCATATATTACGTTCAAATTTTCTGTCTCGATTGGACGAATTCATTGCGTTTGGCAAACGAATCCATTTTTTTAACATTTTTCATTCATCGATGAAAATTCAAGGAAGCTCAACGACAAATTAAACGAACATTTCGTGCAACGGAAAATATGAAAAGCAAAAAAATGACATAATAATCTTTTTTTTTAATTTAATGGAATACGAGGATGAGGATTCTTTTCGACTGAGTTTTTTCCCTTGAATCCCCATAATTATAGGGACTCGAGATCGTTTATTTCGTAGCGAATCCCTCGAAACAAAATTAGCTGATTTTTTGTCGAAATGTCGAGACTTTCGTTGATGCAGTAATTTGCGTACAAATTTCTTTGGGGAATGGCAAAGGACATTTTTAGTATCGGAAGGATCGTCGAGACAGAAAATCGGTAGACTGCAGGCGCCATCTCGCTGCTGTTGAGATCTATAGATCGTGGGAGCATCTGCATTATCGACGGTAGAATAAAAATTCTTCTAGCGAGTGTCCCAATCAGTAAGGAATTAGGAAAGTCCAAAGACGAAAAAAAAGACTCAATAATTTTCGTCAACAAAGTCGTGATATACTTTATTAAATTAAAGCAAAGAGAACACAAAATAAGGAGGAGCGTAGAAGAAAATCTATGAATCGAAAAAATAATACAAACGCGAGGGAGTCTCGATATCAAATCGATAACGACCGCGCGTGGTGTGTTGACCCTTGAAATCGTTTTTCATGACACACAATAATATCGAAAAATACAATAATAAAATGTGTTCGTTTGCTCGAAATTCATTCATATTATCCATATGTACATTTTTCGCAAATATTAACGGCGTGAAGTTATAACGAGACGTTAAACAATCAGAGTTCATATATAATATTAATAATCGCAATATATGATGCATAATAAAGGCGTTTTATCGCCAACGTTTGAGAAAAAAACGTGACTGCAGTTTAGCTCGTTCCTCAATAAACATAATATTTAATAATCAAGTCGACAAATTACAATGATAATAATAATAGCAATAAAAAGATAATAATGATAATAATAATAATATTAATAATAAAATTACAGTAATTGGTAAATAATGTCGATAGTACGTTTGCTATTGTTTTTAAAAAATGTAAATGGAATGCACTTTACACTGTCTATACAAATAACGATAAATTCGCAACAATACGTGCAGAATAACAGACCGTGACGTTAGTTCATGTTTGTTTTTTCCTCGTTTTTCAAGCTTCTCCTCAAACAATGAAGCGAATGTGTGAAAAGTGTGAAAAGGAAGTTGAAAACATGAACTTTTGTCACTTTAAAGCTTTGTGTGTGTTTTCGCTGATGAAATCGTCTGTAATGAGACTTTCGTACGTCGTTATTTCGTTCTTTTCTTCTTTTCATGCTTCCTCGGCTCTGCTCTGCCTCGATCGTTTGCTCTTCCACTTCATTCAGCTTTTTTAATAATATTCTCGTTACGTTTCGTTTCTTTTCTTCTTCTTCTTGCTTTTACTTTCGTTGTGACAAAATCGCAGACGACCTTTACAAGGTCTCCTGCATTTTTATTCTTCTCGTCGATTTTTTTCTTCTCTGGGACGCAAGGGCTTCTTGACGTTGAAACGCTCTTCGGGGTTGTCGATGCTTTTTTTTTTTTTTTTTTCGGCAANTTTACTCCACCAAAATGTTCATTGGCACTTCTGCCCCACTCTCCCTTTTCCCCCCCTTTTTCGAACTGCCGCCCCTTCGTGAATCTTCACAGATCGCGAGTCAGCGTTTTGTGCAAGCTGCCGATTTTATCCACGGTCGGCCAGTCAGATCGTGATCTTCTTTTGTTTAAACTTCCAACTTTGGTGGGTTTTTGGTTCGCTGAACAACGTCGGTAACTTTCGGCGGGATTATTCAGTGTTCGTTTGTTTTTTTTTCGTTTTTTTTTTCATTTTCGTTATCGCGAACTCGTTTCGTCTCAAATCTCGATAAACGTATTTATATTTCTTCATATAGATATATATATATATTTGTTTATTTTATGTTCATATATATATGCGGAAAATATACGACCGAGGAACAAAAGTCTTCAACGAGAAACTCTTTCTGCGTTCGCGTTACTTTTTTTTTCGCGCTTCGAAATGTACAGTTTTCCCTGTCAAACTTTGGTGCACGAGTTTCCTGTCAAAACACTCTTCGAAAATGTTTTTTTTTGTTCTCTTCCCTTTTGTCTCTTCGGAGAATTGGGTTTATTGGCTTATTTCGTTGCTTTTCCGAGCCAGAGATTCTCACAGAGTGTATACCGGCTCCGTGTGATGCGAAGGCACGCAGTAACCACTGTAAGTTTTAATCTCAAGCACTCCCGAGTACGATCTCGCCGGAAGGGAACCCGGATCTGTATGACGTCTCGGACATCTGTGACCTTTTGGACATTGACACAATGGCGATGCATTCACCTCTTCCAATTGCGAACTCCGCCTCTTGCGCACTGTGAATAATCTGCAGGGCTCCTTGTGCTGACACCGTAGCCTCTGAGGATAAAAAAAATGACAATTATTCACGAGAAAAAAAAACATCGATTTTTTTATTGAAACTCGAAAAAAATGTTCATTAAAAAAAAGGGAATTTTGAAACATGGAAAATTAATTTGAAAAATCAACTCACGCTTTGTGGTGAACACGCAAATGCGTAGATGAAACCGGGATTGCCCTCGGGCGATCTGTGAGGTTGTCGCCTAACGAGATAGGGAACGCTACCGGGTCTGCAACGACAGTGCACCCTTTGTACCGTCGCGTTCGCCGGTCCTCCGCCTGGGGCCAGAGTCCACGTTACATCTCTGTGGAAAAAAAAATCGTATTTTTAAAAAATATTCATCAATTTGAAGAAAATTATCGAAACTTCGGGGCATAAGTTTTGTCTTTCGTGGAATTTACTCGTCATTCGATACTCGATGTTGGAATTTGATAATCAATGACAATGAGGGAGATGGGGCTTTAACTCGATTGTTGAATTGCTCGAAACCGAGCTCTTGCGGTGTCGAGACCGAGATTGTCAAACCGATTCGCAGTTCACCTCAATTTCATGTTTATCGCGGCTTTGGTAGAAATTTCCCTCGGGCTGAACGACGAGTCGAGGGACAATCGAACAGAATGCAACTATAACTAATTATTACAAACGTGCTCTGTGTGACACACGCTCGCGGCAACTATCCGCACGGTTCCCTGTCTCTTGCCCACATTATTTTGTCGTTTTTTTTATCAGTTTCAATCGAACAACTATTGCCTCGAGAAATCATGAATTTCCCAATGGAAATTCCAAAGCTCCATTTTTCGCAGAATTTTTTGTTTTTTTTTTTTTTCGTTGGGAAACGCGGATACGCAGAACTCACTTGAAATAACGACAGATCGGCAATCTCTTAACGGGCTCGCATAACTTGTACTGTCGAGTCTTGTCGACGATGGTGTGACCGTCGTCGGCATGAAGGCTGCTCGGACAGGCACGTCCACCTGGACATCGGCACTGCCTCTCGACCCACGGTGCACCGTACAAATCAACCTTGCTACAGACCTCGCTACGATCCGAGCATTCCGGCAATTCTTCCTCGCTCTCCTGCAATCAGAAATGTCGACCAGCATTTTAAACAAAAATTCATATTTTATTTTTTATTTACAATTATTTTTGTATTTTTCGATCGGAGTAATTTGTTATTTTTTAAGATAAAAATTGCATGAGAAATTCTGCACGCAATCAAAGTTTCCAAAAGTCGACGAAATGATCTCGAGAACTGTTAAATTTGTCATGCACAATTCCGAGACACGATTTGCTCGTTTTACGGTAACGCGTTAAGACGAGATGGGAGAAATAAATTAATTGCTTTCATTATTATGCTCGAGCATCTGTTCTGTACGTTCGAAGCAGAAAACGAGGAGAGAAAATTCTACCGAGAAGTGACGAATCATTGGTCTCGTTTGTGCAGTTGGGATATCGCCACGAGAAACTTGGCCAACGTCCAATTTATTCGCATAGATGCATGTACTATGATTGTCGTGGAAAACGTGCAACTGCAGTTGCATTTATCAGGGATTAAGGAGATCTCTTTCTCTCGTTAAATATTTATTCGAAACGCTGCCGGGTTTAAGTTCAAGTGAGAGTAACGAGCGCGACGGAGTGCGAAGAAAAAACAAATAATGACAAAAGGGTGTGGTCAGAAAATAGTCAGACTTTCCACAAATCATTGATCCGTGAAAAACGATTTTCTTCCCAATCGAACTATGAAAATCCATCCAATTGAAATCTTCACGTTATGAATTTATGTTTATAATTATTTTCAACAAAAATAAAATAATAAATAATTCAACATATTTATATCGATGTCAATTACAGATCCTCTCGTTACGCTCGATTAAAATAATCGATGTGGTACTCAAGACCGTGTGTGTATAGCCAATTAATGGCTAAAGTGCTTCTGCGACTGACTGTGGCTGCGTGTACTCTCAGCCATCCCAACCAATTGAAACTTTAATCAACAAATCAATGAAGCGTTCTTGCCCTTTTGATATTTCGCTTCAAACGGAAATTACATTTGCCACTGAATCATCGCATTACCGTTTGTTTCATTCGAATCAACATTATTTTAATTTTTATCACGATCATTATTTTTTTTACTACGAAATTTATAAAATGCTGAAAAAAAAAATGTCTCGTCGAAAAAAATCTTGAAATTTTATTAGCAATAACAACCGAACAATATGTATTTAGCAACGTTCTTCGATCATGACAGCTGAGGCAGGATTAACATCGAATATTTGACACACACACATTCGATACCCAGTCGACGCATTAGCGAGTGAATGGATTTCGTGTCCAAGGATATGTAAAGCAACATAAAATCAGAGGCACGTACAGTGTGGGTGGCTGAACGTCGAGGCGCCTCTAACTAGACATTGCATTATTATTTTCATCGGTGAAAATATTATGATTATATGCACGTACGTCTGGGCACAAAATAGACGAAACATTGGCTGTTGCAAAGCGTTCGTTTTGCAATCGCAACCACTTCACTTATCGTTTGCGAATAATTTTCTCGCGTGGCTTTTTTTCGAGGGAGAAAATCGCGAAATACAATTGATTGACTTTCGTCTCATGAATTTTCGCCGCCACGACCAAGAATTCATGTTCGTGCATAGAAAATGATTTTTATTCCGTTTGACAATAATCGGAAATTGAAAGATAATGACCGAATAACAAAAAAGACATTCTCGTTGCTTATATACAGTCGAGCCAGAGGTGCAGAAGCAAATAAGTGTCCGGGATGCCACGGTGAAATAATGTCTGAATAGACGTCGTTCCTCCTTCTTCCCCTTTCTTCCTTCTCCACACGCTCTCTTCCCAAACGACAAGATCCGTTCTACATATATATATGCATATGTATACATGAACGTCTTAGAGCGAAATAGCGGAAGTCTCTCCGTTGGCCGAGAATAAACCGGATGACCCCACTCCGTAAAACGACAATGGTGTACATTTGTCTGTGTGTGTGTGTGCGGGTGTGTATGTTGTTTGAGGAACAGAGACGGATTGAGATCGTAAGAAGAAGCACGTGGTATCGTAGCGTTTTTGCTTCGGGACAAACTCCTCGTGGTATATAAATTGAGGTACGAAATGAGAAGCAGCAAAAGGAAGAAGGAGGAAGAGGATATATAGTAAAAGAACGGATCAGGAGCTAAGGGGGGAGAGGAACACTCGCTCAAGAATCAAAACATCCTTCTCGAGCGCTTTCTTTTTCTCGACCCCCTCTTCCTGCTTCCTCGCTACCTTCGCATTAAGCCTTATCCTTCCGAATACCTTTTTACCTGTCCCCGGAAGTGACCGGGCTCCAATCCGCTAAACTCGCTCGTAGCGTCTCCAGAAAGGGGGGAGAGAGACGATGGGGCCAAGAGGATTAGAGCAATGATTTATCTTGTGAAAAGATTGTCGGGCTAATGATTCGTGCTTCGTCTCCGGAAATTGGCCGGAAGGTGTCAATTGTTTGGACTTTATTATCGATGATGAATTTTCATGTTTTTTTTGCCCATTTCGTGAGATTCATTTTTTCATTTTGTTAAACTAAATTCCTTAGTCCCTCCAATTCGCCCGTTCCTCGTGACGGTGCTTTTCTTTCCAACTAGGGAAGAAGCCCTTTGGCAAAAAAAAAAAAGAAACGAGCGAATATAATCGGAAAAGGGACCGCATTTCCTTCCTACTTCCTGCCACGAAACTTTTCAAAAGGGATTTTCGGATTATACCTTCCCTTCCTTTTTTTTTCACTTCCTCTTTTCGATTTTCCGGTCCTCGTTAAAAGCTCTATAGTATTCACTCCGAGATTTTTCACGTTCTCTATCCATAGCGAAACTCACGGTGATATCTTCCTTTTCGGTTCATTCTTCATTCTTTTTTTCTCTCAATTTTCGTTGCATTACCGATGCGGCACGCTACATCCACAAGGTGTCCTAAAAATGAAATTTCAACATTTTGGAAACCGGAGTATGAATTCGAACAAAACTCTCATTTTTTTAAATATTTGACAACGTTTGACTAACTTTTTTATTTCGTCATTGCAGGCTCTCAAAATTACTGTGGAAATAATTTGCAAAATGTCTCTCAATCTTTGAGTATTTTTCTACAATTTTCATTGATTTTTATATTTTTTTACGTCGCAATTCCTTGCCTCGCACGCGATCGCTCGAACGTTTGTGAAAACGAGGTGACAGTTGAATTTGGGACACCCTGTACAGGAGCAAAATGCATTTACGATCATTCAAACGAGGTTACGAATGACCGACGAGTCGAAACACACTTTTTTTCTTTCTTTTTTTTTCACAAAACTTCCAAGTCTACGTTTCCTCCGGAAGTTGGCCATTCGCTACGTTTAATTCAATGAACGGTTCTTTTCGTGTGTATTTTTTTCGCCTCTCTCTCGCTACCTCACTCTCTCGCCTGGATCTTTCGACAAAGTCAGAAGTTAATACCAGTTCGTTGGCAGGATTTGCATTTCTTTTTTTTTTGGCAGTCACATGGAGCTCTCGCCACGTGCTGCTCCATTCATGGAAATTTTGCTCCTAATCGCGGCTTGGCGCTCATAGAAATGTACATTTTAATGCATCTCGCAGCCGTGCCTTTTATTGCACACTCTCTTTTTTTTCTCGATCGTTCGTCTTGCACTCGATCGGATTATTTACTTGGCAATTTCGAAATACATGCGCAGGTAAATAAATTAACGAATAAACGCACAGGAAGTTCCACGTCGAATCACCGGTTCCCGAGCCTAAATTTCGCGTTTCCGAAAAAATTCAATCAAATTTTTTTTCGACACGAGAAAACTGAGTATTAAACCACACGGAGAGAAATGCGGGGAAATTTATATCACAAATTACTATGCTCCATAGTTTTCTTCTGACAGTTTCGTACGCTCTGTGAAATTTTAGCAAAAATATAGTAATTTTTCATCTAAAATTGGGCGAAAAATGTCAAATTTCCGCTGTTTCCGATAGAATTTTAATAAAAATTACTATGTTTTTGCTCAAATTTCTCAGAGGGTACGACCTCGGGTACGACACTTGTCACCAGAAAACTATGGTGGCATAGTAATATGTGATATAAATTTCCCGGCATTTCTCTCCGTGCAGCGATCAGTGGCTTTGCAATATCGAAGAGTATTGCGAGTGGATAGTGAGTCTTTGAAACATTATGCAACATTGATTATTTTTCTAATTATTTCGCAAAACGGAATAATTCCGTTCAGCCCACTGCCTGAGTCTGCACGCGTTTACGAATAATTTATGCATAGGCGTGAGTTTTATTTCGCAAATATTTAGACCGGAAATGTAACCGTAAATGGGGCACATGATTAAAAAACGATAATATTAATAGCGATAATAATAATAATTTGGATGATTGAACGATTTGTCGAGCGGTGCAGAAATCCTCGAAGCCTTCCATATAATAAGTTTATGTAATTGACGGGTCGGCATTAGTGGGGAGACCATTTTTGATTTGACGATATTTTATCGTTGCTACAAATATGGCGATCAAGTTAAATGTCTGAATATTGGCGAACACGATTCTGCGGTTTATTCGTACACGTTATTTTATACATATATACGTTCATATTTATAAAATAAAAATTCTGGAGGTTGATAGCAACGAGCACACAGAACCCACAGAAATGGCGGAGGGCACGTGGGGCTCACAACACTTTCCAATGCGTTCGCCCTCGCGGCTTTCACTGCATTTACGTAGGAAGAAAATCACGTGTTTGCCAACAATATTTCAATATATAAATAATTGATTTTGTATGAATGAGTAAACATAAATTATTTCTATACAGGTGAGTCCATGCCAATCTGTTTATTCTCCTCATTCCAAGATTTTTCACTCGGTTGGTGATTTTAAAATTCCGATAATTAAAAATTACGTGAAAAATAGATTTTTCGGCAATTGACAGTTCCTCCAATCGATCAATTCCTTTACTCGTATTCTACAAAGTGACGAATTTGACTGAGAGCTACGAGTGTAAAAGGCAAACAGCATGATTGGATAAAATGCCATCAGGAGGCTTTTCATCCACCCACACAAACACTTGGACGCTTTTTTCGCATTGTGTGCCGAGTAAAAGAACATCAGTTCGCGTCTCAAGTCTCTTGTCTCCCTCCACGTATCTCACTTCGTAACAACTCCATTCAGAGGTTGTCAATCCAGTCAATGAGGCAATCACGTACGTCCTGTCCCTGGCTTACAGTCCATCTGCGACAATACGCATCTTCCATGTGCACGAATTGCACAAAAACATTTTTTACGCATTCTCGCCTCAAGAAAAATATCCCGAAATTCACTTTGATCGATTATTGAAAATAAAAAACAATTTTTTTCAATTGCTCTCGCACGAATTCGGTGATTTGAATATCATTTTTGCCAGCCGAATGTTTTCACTTGGATTACGTAAAATTACGAATGTGACAATCACTTTCGTGGTGTTTTCGAATCAACTTTTTTTTTCGTGTTTTTTAATAATCTGTTCGAAATACGTGGGAGAGTTGCTCGTGCAAGAACGCCTGAGACAAACAATAAAAAAGGAGACAAAGAAAAATAGACGGGGAAATGAAAATAAAGGAAAAATCAACGTTACATTGAGTTTTACGAGAAAAAGCATATTGAGGCGCGAAAGACAATAAAAAAATGGGAGCGGTGAATGAGTGGGAAGATAAAAAAATCGTGACTGTTACAGATACGTGCAAAAATTAGCGTACGACTAACAAAAACGTTTTGTACACGATTTAGAATTTCAAACACACAAACGAGATGATCCTTGTACTCGATCGTAAATTGACAGAGTGAGAAAGAAAGAACGAGCTCGAGTCGTGTCCAATGGCACGTGCCAACAACACGACCGAGCAAAGTTCACATTTTGCTACGTGTTTCTCATACACGAATGAACGTAAATTCACCTTCGTTTATTTCCAATCTATCCTCCAAGCAAAAAGGATTCATCGATTCTCATTCAAAGCGTTCTGTAAACATTCATTTTATTCCACGGAGCAACACAGGCCCGAAGTTAAATTTACTATACGAAATGCGTAAATGCCGTTTGCAAAATATCGCGCTCCATATTGATTGATTCTCGCTGTTTGCCCGTGAAAACTATTTCCCCGGTCGAGGAATCAAATTGCGCTTTCGGAGTTTTTGTAAAACGAATTCTCGCACATTCAATAAAAAATTCATTCAAAAAAATATCGGAATCGGCCGCAAGTCACTCCAATTTTATGCACCAAAGGAGAAACATTTTCCAATATTGGGTCAGAACTCGAAAAACAATATTTCCCTTTCGACGAATCAACAACGATGAATCGGAAAATTCTCCATCAGTTTCAGAACCGAAACTTTAGTGAAAATGCAGAGAATACAAGAGAATCCAGAGAACTACTGACCCATTGAAAAAGCGAAGAATAAAAAAAGGCGAAATGGAGGGAAAAAAAAAAAATATTGGAAAAAAATGGTTTGACTGAGTTGGCGCGGAATGTTCCTTATGTAAACGTAAGTTACGAGCGAGGCCTATGCTGAATGAACGAATGTGAGATAGTAAGTAAGTTGTGAGAGGGAGAATATGAATGGAGAGAAAAAGGCGAAGAAAAGAGAGAGAGAGAGAGAGCATAAAGTACATACAGAGAGAAACGTAGTATGTGCGGTATGAATGAGAGCGAAGGAATGAATGAACGAAGGGAGAGTGAAAAGTGTGCATAAGGAGCCAAAAGAGTGTGATAGAAGTTTTTTTTATACACATATATACGAAAATATATAAATGTATAGAAAACATGACGTGAAGAAACTTGGAGAGGGATGGAAAAAGTGAGAAAGAGCATCTCTTCTTACAGGCGAAATGAATATATGTATAGATGAGTGTTTGTCCGTTTGGTATCCTTGGTAGAAGGCACCATGAGTAGCAGGAGCAGCATGAGCAGCTCGGGGAATTGAAACGGTGGCAGTAAACTAAAATGGAATAATAGGGAAGGACCGGAAGGGCCTCGAGGAACGATCCGGAAGTTCTCACGAGTCTCTCGCTTCTCCCACGACCGCAAGGAACATGACACCTGGCACTCGGTAGTTTATATATTTATATAGATATATATATATGTGTGTGCGAGTCCCTGTGTGTATATTGGTGCGGAGTGTAAATGGCCAAAAGAGCGAGAGAAGAGAAAAGCGAGAGGAAGGATGATGGAACGCGTCGTATTTACGTTTTGATGGAAAAACAAAAATTACGTAAGAGAATATGAAGGAATGTGAACGAGAGAAATATTGTAATTTCTATCTGCGCATACGGGAGGCTGCGAGACAGAGAAAAGAGATAAAAATCCTCTGCTCTCGATCCTCTTGGTGTAAATAGTTTTTATGGATCCATTTGGTTCCCGGGAACTCGTTGGATATGCGAGCTGGATGCTGGAGCCCCGGAGGGCCTTCGCGCCTCATGTTTCCCTGGTTCCCCGTTACACGAGAGATTGAAACCGCACAAACGTTAATTACGCGATCTGTTCGGGACGAGCCGCGTATCTTTTTCGCAAATTTCGATCATTTCTCGACAACTTACAAATTCGCGTCGCCGTTTATTGGAAAAAAAAGGTAAAATAAAGCCTCGCGGTAGGGATTTCTACGGAGAGATCGGCTCTCGTTGCAAATAAATAAAATAAGTGCGAATCTTCGTCGTCACGTATAACAAGGGCGCCAGGGGGAGAAACAAGAAAAGAAAAAAAGTGAAACCAAGAGAGGGGAAAAGAGAGTATCGACGGGAAGAAAAGGAAGAAAAAAAACCTGAAAGACGTTGTAATGAGCGACAGGAATCTCGTGGGGAATCGCAAAAACATACGAAATGTTGGAGGATCGCGGGCGCCATAAGCGCCGACTACATTCCAATCTTTATAAAACTTCAATACACACACACACACACACACATATACATATGATATAATGGTTGGACTGGCGAGTCGGTGGAAGATATAGAAAAAACAAACGAGGTATAGAGAAAAGGAACGAAATGAAGAATCGATCGTCTTCGCGGACCGGCATAAAGTCGTTGGAGATGTAGTTCTCTTGCTCTGTCTTTCGCAAAGTGCGTGTACTCGTTATGAATGGATCGGGGATCCCTTTTCCTCCTCGCAGCTCCGCGTCGTTTTTTCTCTTTTCACCGTTTTCTCAGCTTCTCTCTCTCTCTCTCTCTCTCTCTCGCTCGCTCGGCATGGCACATCGAGAGAGAGCTACCACGCGTATCTTTCGCGATTTCGCGCCTGTTCTCGCTCGCGTCTTTCTCGCTCCTCGAGATCTCTCTTGAATCCCGCGACAGGTTGGAGAGAACGTCGAGTGGGCGCCACTCGGAGCTCCAGGCTACATTTTTACTCTTCTCCATCACACGCACACACGTATACACAGGAGCTCCGCATCTTCTCGATGCCTGCGAAGTCTCGAGCTGGACCAAAAGCATGAACAGCATCCTTCCCCACTTGTTTGCTCAGTAATGTGCACACGACTCGCCTTTATTCGCTTTGCTATTTACTCAGCTATTTCCTCCCCTCTAACCTCCACCCTACCTCTCTTTACTTCTTTCCGTTTAGTATTTACGGGATCTACGAGAATTGCGAGACAAATACTCTCCTTCGACGCGTAGTATTTGTTTCGTACATCAAATATGTGTCTGTGTCTGTATTCGTGTGTGTGTACTTTCTGCATGGTTTATATAGTGGCGGAGAAACGGTCATCACTTGATCTCCTCTCGTTTCTCCGTTCTCGCGTCTCTCGTCCCTCGCTTTTCTTCTCTCGGTATTTATATAATTGCTGATGGCCTGCACGCATCAACGACAAACAGTAAAAACGTTTTTTTTTGTTTTTTTTTTGTTTTTTTCGTCTAAAAACACAACAACTTGTCTGTGTATTTTTGTCTGTATGCGAGTAGAGACACAATTACTGTAAAACGATTAAAATATTCGCAGAAATAATGTTTTCACGATTTATAAGTTGTTCCAGCTACTTTATGACTTTCCAGCCTCTGCTTTCGTCCCCTTTTTATTTCTATTCGTTTATGTGCCTTTATGAGAATTCCGTGCCAATTCGATTAATGGCTGTGGAATTTTTCTTCCTCTCTCTTTTCATTTTGCCTCCAAACTCGTTACACGTTTTCTGTTTTTTTTTTCTTTCTTTTTTTCTCCCTCAACGTTTTCTTTATGGATTACGGAAATACACATTTTACGTGAATAATAATCATTGTCGTCGTTGCAACGATTATCAATCACGTTTGCTTACTAGAAAATTTTCATTATTATTTATTTCCTCCGACTATTATTCACGTGATTTATTATTACAATATTTTTATCACACTCGAGGATTTCGTGGGCGGCAATTGCGTACTCGTTAACGTTGCCTCGATTACATAGAACGGCGAGAGGCTCGTTTACGGCTAAAAAAGGCGCGGGAGACACGAGGACTGGCAGTCGGCGTGTCGGCGCACGACGTGCGGGCGGTCGATCAAATTTATACGATCGACAGTCAACGCAGATCGTGCGAGAAATTTCCATCTTATTTCGTGAAGTTTCTCCAAACCATGCATTTTCGTTGTTGCACTCAGTTGATTGTCAGGTACGGAAAGAAATTTCATAAGCAGAATTCGGGGGTTGCTTCGTTGAATGAAAAATTTGGATCGAATTAAAAAACGATAAAAAGTAATAACTCACCCCAATTTGATAAAGTACTCTGGGCTCTTGATGGGGCCTCCGATGTTTTTTGCTGTCAATGAGATCGATCTCTATAGCAGCGTCTTGGAACTCCTGCAGTTCGGCGAGATATCGACTCTCGTCGAGCGAGAGATATTCGTTCAAGAATTCTTCCCCCGTTTCGTCGAGCTCGACACCGAGGAGGCTCGATCTCGTTCTCGTTATCGCCAGACTCGTCAACAGTACAATGAGTCTGAGACTCTTCATCGTTACTTTTCCACACTCCATTTGTAACTTAATAAATAAATTAAATTTTTCTAGTCCCTTTTTTTCGTTCTACACGAAAGTTTATGAAAATTTGGCGAAATTCGTTTTTTTTGGCGATCCTAGGATTTTGCCTTCTCGTTAAATGTCGATGCTGGCGAGCCTTCACACCGCATAATATTATCCGGGTCGGCGGGGAGGTCGAGGAACCACCGATATCACATAACACTTGTTTCGCCGGGACGAGCGAGTAGCCGTCTATCGCTCTTTTGTGGCTTCGACCAATACGTGTAGAAATTTTTTTATTCCCAGTGTATAAATATATACCCGATATAATTATATAATAAAAAATGAGAAGATCGAGAGTCTCGTATGGTCGCACCTGAGACCCGAGGGTGTCGTCAGTATTAAAAAAAAAAAAAAAAAAAAAAAAAAAAACAACAACAACAACAACGACAAATACGAAAGAATTTGCGAAGCACACCCCAGCACAAAAATGCCCTCTCGATGCCTCTCAATTATTTAAAGTCCATCTTATCACGATTTGACGATCTTTCCAATCGATACTTGAGAAATCCATAGACACAGGTGATTGGTATGTTTTGACCTTTGGTGACGCGATACTGATCCACTTGATTGTGCGATCTGTCTAGGAACGTTGCGTTATCTCGTCAGAGTTAATCACGAGGGGGAAAAAATGACACTGTACACTTGAGACGGAGGAATAGAATGACACTGATGGAAAAATCGTTAGAATTCTGTTTGATGAATGAAAATGAAAATTCTTTTCAAAGGCGATATTCTCTGGCACTGGTTTTTCAAACTTTCGTGTATACTTTAGTTGACTTTGTTTTTTCGCTTATTCGCCTTGGCTCGAATGACTCGAATGACTCGGATGACTCGTGGCCGAGTATAGTAGGTGAATGCCGGGCGTAGAATGGCGCCCACGGGGTACACGAAGGTATGCTGTGCGGTGGACTGGTCTCTTAGACGAGAGGCAAAGCATGAATGGGTGCCCCTACCCTTGCCTCATTTTTTTCTCTCTCTCTCTCTCTCTCTCGTATTTTCTCTTTCCTTCTCGCTCCCTTGTTTCCCTCCCTCGAGTTCCCTTGTAAGATCGAGCCTCCTTCTCCGCCGTCTCTCTTTCTCTTTCTTCGAAGCTTTGGCGAACCCCACTCCTTGGCTTTTTATCTCACTCCCGTACGGGGTCCCTAGGAAACTCGAAGGAAAGAGGGAGAGGGTATTATCTGGTCATCTCGTTCTTTCGAAGCTTCTCCGTCTCTCCAGGTCTTTTACAATATAAACGAGCAGCATCACGCTCTGTCTCTCTTGCACTCCCTTCGACCGTATTCTCTCCATTTAACTCCATCTCCGTGTTTCTCTGTCTCTGTCGTTCGCTCTCTCGCGTCTTATTGCTCGACCAGGTGGGGAGTTCAGCGTCGCCTTCCGCGCCCGCGGCGTTTTTCATTCTCCTCCTCCTCCTCCTCCTCCTGCTCCTTGAGATCTTCGACTCGCTCTCTTGCTCTCCAGCATCGCATGCGTCCACAAATACGTATGTATTGAGAACTCCCAGCCATAATGGCCTCCCATTCATTTATCGAATGCACTCTCGACGCCCTTTTCATACTTGGTTAAATAATAGTTAAAAAACAAACAAACAAACAAAAAAGCAGACAGAACTAAATGCGAAGGAGAGAAAAGTTCAGTGTAGAATGAGAGGACCTGATTCTTCCGAGGGCCATTTCATACCTTTACCTCGACTGCAGGTTTACTGCCGCGCCGCTGTTCCAAGCACAGGTTGTCTCTCCACCACTCCATCTCCTCCCACAGAGGAGAGATCGTCGAAGAACGTGTACTATGTACCACATATATATTATATATTATGTATATATACATATGAACCTCCTCTCACTAACGTTCAACCTACACAGAAAAACATTCTGAGGCCAGCCAGCCAAAGAACATTTCTATCTCACTCCCTTTCCTCCTCCTCCTCCTCCTCCACCTCCTTTCGTCATCTATACGTGTTTGTAACTACATACGTGTTACGTATATCTTTCAGCCAACATCGTTCGTATCTTACGCGTTTTTCCATTAACTACGTACTCACCAAAAGCATCCGTATTAAGAGTATACGTATATTTATTTATTTATTTGTTTTTATTCCTTCATGTTTCCGTACACTTGCATGTAAGTGTGTTCCCAACCCCATGTACATCGAAGGAGACCTACGGGGTTACGTGTGCATAAAGTAACATGTAAACTCGCGGCTTGTACAGGCGTTTACGTATGCTCGAGTCCGCAGCCTGTGTGTGGAGGTCGCAACCGTTTCCTTCATCTTCTTCTTCTTCTTATTTTCATTCACCTCCTTTTCCTTCATCCTTTTTGTGGTTTTTCTGCTCGTTTTGTATTTTTTATGGACGCAACGGATTACGAGACTAAATATTCTTCTGAAAATCTCGTGAATGCTTGACACACGTTCGTCCACCAACTATTATGAGGTTTTTCATGCGGCGGAAATCAATGCTGGGCTAAGTGCACCGCGTATAGTTTCGAGTCGAACCGAAGTAGGTTTGCATCCAAGAATACCTTTTTCAGGTTGGGAATTCACGCGACAGACATCCGCTGGGAATAGCGGATTCGTCGTATCATCAAGACGATCCACGACTCTCGCGTGTCTCACGAGAACTCATCCCTCCACTATTTCTCGTAAAAACTATGTATACATATGTCTATATATCTATCTGACTATGTGTATTAAATATATAAGCGAACAACTATGTATATACATATGTGCATATACTTTTGCTGCTATCTTGTTGTTCGAGCCAAGTTCGGAATAGCAGGAGAGGAAATCCTCCGGGTGGTATGACATCCTGAAGATTCACTAGCAGCCGCATAGTCTCGTACGAGTTTTCACAAAACCGAAGAAAAACTATGAGGTTCTCGAAATCATTCGAAAAGTTGTTTTTTTTTTTTTTTTNTGTTGTTTTTTTTTTTTTTTTTTGGAAATATTAATTAAGTCATCGAAATCGTCGAGATTCCTCATGATTTTTCGCCGCACATTCTATTCGCCACGGTGTACATATATTTGATGTATGAAAGATTCACGACGCGCCGTGTAGTTCCTGCTGCTGCTCCGAGCTCCGCGTTTATTTTCTTTTCAATTATTAATATCTCGCCATCGATCGATCTACACAAATATACACAGCGTCACGTCCGTTCAAACTTCTGCTTTCTGTCTTCTAAAATAAACTGGGATTATATATATTTATGTGTATATTACGCTCGCCCTACTAGCCGATTGCAACTCGTTACAGATTTCCATTGAAAAATCCCATCTGGTTTACTTTTCGATAATCCGGGCCTTTTTTTCTTGCATCTTCACATATTCACACGAAGAATATGTACGAGAACGAAGAATTTCATTCAAATTTTCGTGAATTATGAAAAAGGCGAATTAAAAATTAAAGGATACAGAAAAAATGATAATGTCATCGCTTTTTCCATTTCATTCACGTTTCGATAATCCGGGCCTTGTTTTTCTCATTTCTTTGCATATTCACACGAAGGATACGTACGAGAACGAAAAATTTCAATAAATTTTCACGAATTGTGGAAAAGGCAAATGGAAAATTAAAGGATACAGAAAAAATGATAACGTCATCGCTTTTTCGATTTGATTCACGTTTCGATAGTCCGGGCCTTTATTTTCTTACATCTATGCATATTCACACGAAAGATACGTACGAGCTCGCGTACGAGAATGAAAAATTGCATTGAATTTTTACGAATTATGAAAAAGGCGAATTAAAAATTGAAGAATATAGAAAAATGAATGTAATCGTTTATATCGACACACATATTTATCATTTCTTATTAATGTTCATATTATATCACACAATTTCGTTATTACTATATTTAGTGAGAGATCGTGTTAATTCCAATTACGTGTACATAACAAACGACGTGAGATATTCTCGTCCCTATACGCCATTATACTACAGCGTGGATCGCGATTTTGTGCATGAGATTCTGGGAGATATGCTCGCACATGTTACGTGTATATGTATATAACTAGGATCGAGAGGATTCTCTTAGAGAACTCTCGAGCCTGCAGTTATTTTCCTGTCGTTTTTTTTATCGTTATTTTACTTGCTGTTTCCCTTCCTCCGTGCGGATTCTCTTTTTCTTGTCTCTTTTGCTCACTTCGCGCTCAATACCTGTGCCCATCTCCCTTTTCCAACTTTGCGCACTGTGCGGTTTTGCCCTCTCACCGGCCTCGTCCCATCGAGAAAGTACACCCACGCGAATAAGCGCGAATACCACACGCTTCGTCAACATAAAATACCGGCGTTGCATATACATTTATATTAATAGAGATTCGAGAGCAACGCGGATGGGGAAGTTTTCCCCAGAACGCATCGATAATCATCGTCGTATCAAAATTGTTTCCCTCAAATATTTTATTAAAATTTTCAATCAATTTATCTCAATATTTCAATTTTTCGAAATTTGTATGTTTCGATTCGAAAAGTATATTTTGCTCTGAAACAAAAATCAATCGGTAAATTCCACGAAGTCTCGCCCCCGTCCTTCGATATTAAACGGGCGCTCATTGCGTAGATCCCTCTTCCGAGTCTCATTTTCTCCCTTTGCCAAAAAATGGGAAAAAAACGTGAAAAAGCAGAAAGAGATATCAATGTGGACAGCGGTGGTTTGAAAAGCCCCGTGGCTCTTGTAGACGTCGCGGTATGGCACACATTGCTTACGCTCCTCGTGCCCACATATATTTGAAAAAGCGTTGGCGGACGAATCCCGTGGGCTTTGCACAATTCATATATACATATGTACACGTGTGTACACCTGAGCATCAAGATATTAACGAAAACAACATATACATATATCTATTAAATTTCAAACATATATATTCATATGTTGTTATCTCGAATATGTTGATGGCGATGCTTAGGTATAGAGCGTGGGTGACGTGCTCTCTCGCCAGATTTCCACAGCTCGATATCTGTCCTACGTATATAATAAACAGATATAAACATATATATATATAAACAAGTTCGAAAGTATTGTCAAGAATTCCCTTAGAACGTAAATGCCAATTGAAAGATCATAAGAATAAAAGGCAAGGTGTTTGTTGGACACAGTTCAAATGGAAAACGTCCCATTTGCCCGGGGCAAATCGGCACAGCCCAATTTGCCCACAGCGTTAATTCGACACCGGGCCAAATGGACACAGTGTCAGTTCGACACCGGAGTTCGACACCGTAGCATTTGCCCGGTGCAACTCGCCACTAGCCCAATTCGCCTACCGTGTCAATTCGACACCGTGCCAAATGCCCAACCGTCCTAAGAGCGCGCAGGGCTAGTCGCCACCGTAGCAGTTCGACATTCCCCCTACATTCGCGCATCCCCACTCTGGGTCGTCAGGTCCTAGCTAAGATGGAACATTGGGCATGGTGGGGGATTTCTCCATTGTTGGCCAGGGCCTGACGACCAAGAGTGGGGATGCGCGAACGTAGGGGGAATGTCGAACTGCTACGGTGGCGACTAGCCCTGCGCGCTCTTAGGACGGTTGGGCATTTGGCACGGTGTCGAATTGACACGGTAGGCGAATTGGGCTAGTGGCGAGTTGCACCGGGCAAATGCTACGGTGTCGAACTCCGGTGTCGAACTGACACTGTGTCCATTTGACCCGGTGTCGAATTAACGCTGTGGGCAAATTGGGCTGTGCCGATTTGCCCCGGGCAAATGGGACGTTTTCCATTTGAACTGTGTCCAACAAACACCTTGCCAGAATAAAACTAATCACATCGAGACTTGTCGAATTGTTAAAAAGTTTGAAACACGTCAGACAGACTAGACACTCAAGATGCAGAAATGCTCTCGAGCAGTGAGTAGGAGCCTCGTTCGGGCGATTTATCGAAGAATTACGACGTGAGTGATTTTTAGCTGAGGAAATGCTTGAAGAATATGAGAAAATGAAGAGGAAGCGATGAAAGTAAAGCACTTGACTCGTTCACTGATTGTTGATCAGTTCCATGAAAAGTGACGTTTTCATGGGACGGTTGGGAAATATGAAATTCTTGGGAATCATTAATGGAACGAGATTAGCAGCTCGGCGTGCCTGATGATGTGATTTTTGCAAGAATTTATTCTCGAACGTTCATCGGCATAATAAAAATGTGAAGATCGTGAATACGATATCGTAAGGAAGAGAAAAAATGAAGAAAAAAAGGGAATAATGAGGATGGAATGAGAACCACTGCTTCATTGATGGAGGTTGTGGTCCATTCACTCCCTTCCCTCAACCGATTCTTATGCCTTGACGCTACCGCAGCCTTCCTAAAACCCCTCTTTTCCCCCTTCTCTTTCATCTTCGGTTTCCCCTCCTCGTGTACACCGCAAGCCAGCACCTTGCTCGCTGTTACCTTCTTCTTCTTCTTCTTCTTCTTCTTCTCCTTCTTTTTCTTCATCTTCTTCTTACTCTCTAACCCACTGGTTCACCGCACCAAGCTCTCAGGAACTATATGAGGAATAGAGATTTTCAATCCAATCCTTCCGTTCGTTTGTTTCTGCACTGTGTCTCTTTGGCAAGGAATTCTGAACGAACTTGCTCAACAATATCAGTTATTTCGATCAAGGACCTCGAATTATGTTTGAGGAGCAAACAATTTGGTCGCTAAGTTCCTGGTCCATGGAACAGTAACAGCTCGTGATGGTTCGCAGCCTGGGAGATCGAGGCAACTCAAACATCTCAAATGCAACATCCACGGTGGGTTTCGAGTTCGAGGGACTGAATGATTTGTTGGCGTAGAGATCAATTAACCTTCGGAAAATTTGCAACAGTTTCCTTTAAGAATAATCTTCTCGAATTGTCATTTTTATTCTCGAATTGCCACAGTTTTGGGAATCGCGTCGACGAGACGATTTATAAGATAGAGAATAGCAAACGTTATTCTCCCTGCGGAGGAAGAAGACTCGGTGGGAAGGAGGAGGAGGAAGAGGGGAAGAGTGCTCCAGCGAGGCTGTAGTGGTGGCGAGAGATGAAAAAGAAGAGAAAAGAGGATGAAGGCGAAGATATGCGGTGGAGGTGGTGAGCCGAGAGGGGGACAGGTGAGCGCAGGTGCCACAGGGCGCGACCGGAAGCTGCATCCCAAAGCTCTCTTCTCGCTCCGGCCTAACGAATTCAGGCATCTTTCTTTTTCTTTCTTCCTTTCTTTCTCTTTTTCTCCCGCGGCTGTTCCGAGATGCTCGGAGATGAAGCATCGAAGCAGCAGAGCCAGTAGTCGAACTTGTGAAGGAAACTGTGCGAGGGAAAATGAGCTTTTGGTCTCTGGGATGAATTCCCCAAATATTCTAAAACGAATTTACGCGTTTCATGGTTCTCACCTTCTATGGGTTGGGACGGGAAATTGTCAAATACCGAGAAGTGCTCGACAATTTTCTTCCTTATTTGGCAGAGACTAACGTTAGAAAAAAAAAACTTGCCGAATTATTCGCTTTCGTAATTCGCGGCGATTGTGCGAAAGATCCCAATGCTCTTTCCTCAGCATCTGATGTAGAAACATCCGATCTCGGTCTCGATGTACCACCACTAACTGTCGCTACGCTGTACAGTACGATTGAACGACGACAACAACCAACAGACGACGGTGTAATGATTGGTGAAGCAAAAACGCTGACTCGCGTCCGGTTCGTAACCATCCTGCTGGGTTCTGTGTGCTCCCTGACCGTAGTTGGTCTCTCTTCTCTCTGTCTCTTGAGCGAGAAAGAGAGGAAATCCTATCGTGAACTTTCCTCGTCCATTGACAGCAAAGCAGATCCTCGCTCTTTGTGAGCACCGTCCACGCGACAAACACAATCGATACTTATTCGATCGAGCAGCAGGCATGAGTCTCGATTCGAGCCTCTCTAACTCGACGCGCTAGAAGCTTCAGCATTATTCGATGGACCAAAAAACAGTCATTTTCGTACATAGCCCCCTCACAATTCGCTTTTTATCTTGTAAATTTACGCCGGACTTACGAAATGAGCTGCGTCGGTGAAAAAAATTCTGAAAAAACGTTTGAACAACGAGTTTTGTTATTTGTCTCTCTAATGATGAGAATCGAAGATGAGACTTTCCCTTTTACGTAAACCTTCCGTCATGACCATTTCCTTTCGTGCACGATTATGCTCGATTTGTTTTTCTCATTTGAGTGTTTCTTTGCAGGCAAATTATACGCGGTATTCGGAAGAAGACAAGGTCGGGTAATAGCTGCTGAGAGTGCATTGGGTTTTGGTGGTCACTTCCGAGTATTGGCGACACTTCCTGTACCTGAGAGTTTCCAGCTAGCTCGAGAACTGCGAACGCAAACTTCCGGCCTGGCTAGTCCGCAGCTCGTGTTCAGCCACTGGGAGGTAAGTAAAAATAATGAGTCGCGCACGTGGGAGTAGGCGGTACGTTTCTCCTTTTTCCTGTCCTCAATTCGCAACGTTGATTTTTCATGATTAATCATTCGCGCTAATCGACTTTGGAGCCTGGCTTTGGTAAGCGAACATAATATCGTTGACTTGCAAAATAACTCGTTAAGGAAAACGGCGCGCGAAAGAGAAGCGGAAGAGCGCGGAGAACATTGGTGGCTCCCTGCTGATTCGCTGAATCCGCACGAATTCGAAACTCTTCAACGTCGTTACGGAGGCAGCGCGGGCAGATCCTGACTCGTGATCCAACTCATTCACTTCTGCTCGGTCTCACTCCGAGCCTCCTCTCACCGCGGGTGTCCCTTTATTTTATTGCGATGAGGAATCCCGATAAGAGGAGCCAACGAGACAAAAGACAGAGAGAAAGAGACATTAGAAACCCCTTGAAGAAGATTCATGTCCAAAGGGATGCAAAGAAGGCAAACAAGAGACGTGATATACCGTGACAGTCCGGACACAGCCGCACATCATTGTTTCATGCCGTTCTCTCTCCTCCCCTTTTTTTTCTCATGTCCAACGTTAGCCTAGCCAGAAAAAGCCGACGGGGGGTTTGTTTGTAGACACGAGTATATTTTTTTCCTTCAACGATCCATTCGTAATATCTCTGGCCGGCTGGACCATCCAAGGGCAGATGACCCTTGAGAAAAAAAACATAATCAGACGGATCGTTACGAGTCTTCCGTCTCCTTATGGTCCGTTATCCTGAATCATCGAGAGAGACACTGCATCGGTGCTGTTGGGAGAAGACCAAGCGGAGGAGGAGGAGGAAGAAGAAGAAGAAGACGAAGAAGAAGCTGTGAAGAGAAGCCTTAGAGGGCAAATCGCGCGGGGTGTAAGTTTCAAGCCCCTGCCGTGCCATTGTCCCATTGACAATGCGGACAATCAACCGGTGACAGGGCAACAATGGCCCGAGGTCTCTGTTGCAGCCTCCGCATGCAATGTACGTTCTCGAGTGCTATAGTGGCCTCTCTCCATCTTTACACACTCGTGTATCGAGGGAGGACCTGTGCACCCTCCTCGTGCTTCGAGGACTCGGGTCCCCTAACGGCACTTACTACATATTAAATGCGAGCCTGCAAGAGAGCAAAAATACCAGCAGGGGGAGCAAGATAGGCCAGATAAATAGATGCTCCATCAGACTGTTCTGATCTCGAACAATGCTTCGGGTACTTTGACCAAACGCATGCATCCTATACACTTTTATTTTTCTCTTTTGGTTTGGCCAATTTCTACGGACCATTGGAGCACGTACTTGACTCGAGGAAATGTCACTACAGACAAAAAAAGAGAGTGGCCCTTCGTTTTTTTTTCTTCTTCCATTTCCTTTCGCGTCTTGTCTCTTTTTTCATGATTCATCGCTCGTGGTTATAACTGCGCGTCACATTTCGAAGCAATGGCGGGGGTAATGCTCGTTCCGCAATGATTGCCAGAGCCTGGCGGATTCCCAATCGTCCCGAAGCACGCCAACGGATATTTATAAGCAAATTAAATCGAGAGAGACAGACATCTCCCTTCGCTTCCAACAGACAGGTATGAAAAATGTTTCCTTGCCCGCGCGCGCGCGCGGAAGCAACCGGAGCCACTTTAATTCTTGTTTTCGGCCTGAAAATTGAATAACCGGAGGGACTTGCCACGGCCTCCTGCCCACGGCGGTCGTACCCCGCTCGGTCATTCATTAAACATCACGAGCGAGACAGCGAGAGGAAACAGCGTGAAAAACCTTCGAGAGCTCCCAATACACTCTTTGCCTTTTGGTCGATGAAGCGTCCGGCCCCCGACCCTTCCGATCTTCTTTACAGGATTACCTCTAGTTTCTCAGAACCTAAAAACTATTGAATCTCATGCAAATATGGAATTTGGAATGCACGAAAAAGGATAAGCAAAATTTTCGTTTCATTCTTCTCTCAAAAGTTGTAGAACTTTCCTAGTGACGAGAAATTCGGTTTCTAAGCGGCTGGAAATGAGTTTTACCGTTTTTTCCCTGAAAATCGAGCAAAAGGACCAGAAGAGGCTGCTAGTGTTTTTTTTTCTTTTTTTATTTGTATTTTTTTTTCGTCATTTGTTGACTCGAGATCCCGTTGAGTGTTTTGTTGTAAGGAGAGGAATTACAGGACATAAACTTGCAAAGTCGTCGCGCAGCAGGTGAAGAACTTTCGGCTCTATGGGTCTCCTAATCCTGTATTATCCTAGCCTGGGTCTAATAGTCCAAAAGCCTCTCGGGACGGTCGACATAAACGGCAAGCACAAGAGGCTCAAATTGATACTTTCGATTGTCTTTTGCTGCCTGGGTCTTTCGGAGTAAAGAGAGGAAGAGCTGGAGGTAAGAGCGAAGGAGAGAAAAGAGAGGAAGTTTGTTGTAGTGTTTGTTATTCAATGGTGAATGCATTGCTGGACAGCGCAGAGTTATGGGCAATGACGAAAGGGAGAGCGAGAGAGGGAGAGAAACAGGGGTCATGGGGTTCGAGGATGAGAAAAGTAGCACAGGCGAGGAAAAGAAGGAAAAAGATGTGATGGTTGTCGTCTTCGTCAATGCGTTGCTTGCCATTACGGTCAAGACGAAGCAAGGCGACGAAGGCGTCGACCATTCGCCGCGATGGGGCATCAGGAACTTCCTGTAAACAAGAATGAGTTAATGAATGGAGCGAGGGACGAGAGCGGCGACAAGATCGGGAGCTGGAGCGAACCGAGGGATAGCACGACCACGAGACACGAGCAGCAGGGAAAAAAAGCTCCTCCGGCCGGTTCGGAAGACGCGCTCTTGCGCGCAGCACGGGTTACCAATAATGGCGTCGATATAAAGTCTTTGCCAATGATTTTCCCTCCTCTCTCTCTCTCTCTCTTTCCTCCTCATTCTTTCCTCTCTCGTGACGCTCGTTCTCCTTGACTAACTTCAACTTCCTAAAGATGTTCAAGCCTCCTCCTCCTCCTCCTCCTCCTCTCCTCTCTTTTCCCCCTTGGACTCCTCTCCGAGTCTCGATCGCTTCAACGACCATCGGAGGACCGCATCATCTGCTTTTTTCTCTCCGTCCTCCGACGAATTTACGATTTGCTTCCTCCTCCCATTATCTTTTTTTCCTCGCATCATCAACGAATTGTCCTCCTGATCAAAGCGACCCAATCCTTTCGGAGGCATTCCCAATTTTCAACGCATGCTCGTATTCTCTCCACGTTTGGGAGGAAAGCATGAAAAAGAGGAGAGGAAGAAGAGATAAAAAGAAATCTAATCCCTACGTTGAGCTCTTGTCACCACCTACGCTTCTCTTCTTTGAATATTATCTTTGACTCCCTCGGCACAGAGGATGCAGTGCTTCAACCTCGCGGAGCTACCGTAATACACGCTTTTGTGTTCCTTCAATCCTTCTCTTTCTCTCACAAGATCTTCCAACCTCATTAGCATCCGAGTGTGCTTAACGCACGTGCTCTGACTCGGAAAAAAAAGCGGAAATAACATCGCGTAAATCTCGGACGTCGAAATTCTTTTCTCTTCGGATTATCGAGAAAGAAAATTACTTTCCAGTAACAAAAACTTGTAAGGAAAAGAGTTACACCATTTTTACTTGGGATCTCGCCCTATGAGGCGTTTCATTTTTCGTTTATTGACACAGTTTTCGAGTCGTTCTTACCAACGATTGAAATCTGCGTGGGCTTCACGTTTCCATTCATGGAAATTCTCCGATTTCTTCAGCCATCTAAATGCATTGGCGTTGGTTGGTTTCCCATTCGTTTTTTATTTTTCAAACAGTGTTTTCAATCGTCCGGAAGCATGCATTTGGTCCAGTGATGTTTGATGAACTTTTCGAGCGTATGAAAAACGAGCGAGCGAGAGAATTCATGTCGCAGCGATTTTGCATCGGTCAGCGATGCTTCGTTACGATTTTTTATATTTCCAACAAAAAATTTCTCTCGACGATGTATATTTGAGAGAAAATGATATCAAATCGGCCCGAGTGGAAAAAAATTTAATACCGAGAAATCGAATTCGTCGAAAACTGGGGATTCGCCATTTTCGATGCAAAGGAAATGACCCCGAGGTCCCAGAGGCGAAGTTCGTGGCAATTAAACAAATACTTGCACAACGATGCGACTTCGTGTATGTCTCCCTGTTGGTAAGAGCCCGGGGCGTGCGCCTGATTCTCTCTTAGCTAACGGACCTTCTTTTTTGCTTGATTCTAATGACCAACAACGAGAGAAGTCAGAGAGAGAGAGCGAACGAGAAAGAAAACAAGCATTTCTCGTAGAGTCGTTGGAAGATTAAAAAACGAGAAGAATAAAGTAGAAAGACGAATAAAGCAAAAAAACGTCAAACAAAACATCCGGTCGATTGTGCGCACTGTTTGCTCGCGATGCAACGGTACACCTTGGACATTTGGAATGCATCGCCGTGCACTTGGCAGCCTTCGCTACTTTGTTTCATCTTTGATAACCGTTCGACTTTAGCTACAGTTGCGGAAAATTAAGCCATTTAGCAAATATCGAGACCAGTCGCTTGTGAAAATCATTATAAAAATTGAAGAGCAAGGAATTCGGGTAATTTCGAAGTGAAAAGTCCTTAGCCATTTTACTCTCCGACGTATCGTTCGAAAGTTATTCGATGAAACGGTAATAGCCAATCCGGCGCGCTTCCCCCACTTCGTGCTGCGTCTAACCGGTACACCGGATTGGTCCTGCTCTCCCATGGGATATTTCACGAATTTTTCCTCTCGAAACCTCATAACCTTTGTGACCTTCATGGTTTTTCGTCGTTTTTTTGACATTTTTCTACCAACCTCGCATATTTTTTTTCCTAACGATCCTCCAGGCTAGGGATGGGCGATGTTGAAAATATAATCGATTTTTCAGAAATCGATTAATGGAAAAACAATCGTTTCTGAAAATCGATTTTCCAGTAAAAAAAATCGCTGAATCGATTAATCGAAGAATAACAAATTATTGTTATTATTGTAAATTATTGTAAAAAATAACCTTAATTTTAAACTGCTCTGGAGAAATTCTTGATCGATTCTTAAGAGAATTCCTTAATTGGAATCCGGTTTTGCCGATATATTCAGTACCTGAGAAATTATCAACATTATTATTGATAATCGTGAATAATATTAAACATAATTTTTTCTGTTAACATAAATAATGATATATATTAAGCACAGCTTATCAATCGTCGATATTGCCGAATAAAAATCGAAAATCGATTAATCGGCCAGAAAATAAATCGACAAAATATAATCGATTATTCGAACAATAGTATCGGTACAATCGATTAATCGAAAATAATCGCCCATCCCTACTCCAGGCTATTCCGAATATAATTTCACATGGAACATTGTAAATCGAGAGAAATTTCAATGGTTCTGGGCAAAGATGCACTGGAGCAATCAGTCGCGTGTGTTCTGTACAACCACAAATCGATCACCGAACACACAGAATAATATTTCAATAGCTCAATGACAAAAGGGCCTTCCGAATGTGGTTAGGAAGAGATTTGAAATCATTCATAGGGTTGATCCCTCATCGATTTGTATAACTGTCCGTTGCTGAGCAATGTAATTCGCTCCGGCTTCGGGTGAATTCGTGCCACAAAACCTCGGTGTCTCGTTTCTTTTTTTATTTATTTATTCCTGCAACCACTAACCGCCAGGATACTGAGGTAAATATTCCTGGTAGTAAAATGCCTTCGGAGCAACTTTATTCGTCCGTTGCTGCGGCGCGCCGTTGTGCAAAGCCGCGAAACTCCACGACGAACAAAACAGGAAAGAAAGACTTTTTTTTTTTTTAATACGAAAGAAAAATGAAGAGAACGAAGAATCGAAATAAAATTGAAAAGCTCACACCAGCGAATCAAGTAAACGAGGCAATAATTCTCCTCGGTAAATATTGCAAAGCATCCCATTTAGTCGAGTTACCTAACAGCAGTGTGGGTGGCAGCAAAATTCAACACACAGCCCTCGGAGAAGCCCATAATCTCTATTTCCAAGCCTAGCTTTCTGGCACAATTGAAAAACGTGCCCCGAAGCACGAACAAGTTACCGAACAAGTTCAATCGAAATCCTCAGCATTTCGATCGAAATTTCTCGTTTTTTGTTGGCCACTGGGACCTTGGAAAGAAAAATAACAAACGGAGCAATCCAGTTGGAAGGGAAAATGTTAATAAATAAAAAATCTCGAGCTTCGTTGAGATGCTTAAAATCTCAGCGAGAAACGACTCAATCGGGGTGCAGTCAGGGGATCGAGGCAACAGGTTGCGACTATATGGGATTTTGTCCGGTGTCCCTGTGTCATTTTTTCCTATAACGAGCAAGAAGATGCCAGTGGGGAAAAAAATGCATTTATACCGAGAGCGGATACACGATCTTGTGGTGGGTGTTGCACACCGGCTGTTATACATTCGTGACATATATGCGGCGATAAATATTGGAGCAACCGCAAAACGGGCATTCCCCTTCGGTTAGCCTCGATGGAAAAAGATGGAAGGAATCTCGAGCCCCGAAAAATATACTCGAAGTCTCAGATCGAAAGGGCCACACAAATACACATTCGAGAGACGTGTGTGTGTGTGTGTGTAAAGCTTCGAAAACGAAAACAAATCTGGGCTGAAACAAAAAACTGTTTTGTACGCGGGGAGCAGGCGGAGGCAGGGCGGCGAAGGAGAGCGAAGAAAACGACCATCTGCTCGCTTACGGGCGTGATATTCTCGAGTGCCAGGCCGGTGCCGTGTGCGGAGTCTTCGTCAAGCACGGATTCGTTCCCAGGGCGCTCAGGGAGAGATGCAAGGAAGAAGAAGCAAAAGAAGCTGAGAAAAAAGAGGAAGAAGCAGGCCCTGTATCGCGGGGAGAGACCAACAACACCATTGCCATACCTTCTAGTTTGTGTGTACATATATTTATATACACGCTCGTGTTGCATATAGCGTGTATGTGTAAAGAGCCAGGTGTCCACATCTTATAAATTTCAATACGGGACAAGAGGAACGAGGGAGATGCTCGAACATGCTCGATGGTGCGTTGCTGCTCCTTCTTGGATTTTGTGCCATCAGCCACGACCAAGACACACGAGATTCTCGGGAATAAGAAAAATTCGGAATCCTTCGGTCTGCTCTTGAAATGACAATACCAAAAAGTTGGAAAAAGACAAAAATGACATAAAAGATTCTTTTCGCCTTGGCTATGGAGCATTTTTTTTTTTTTTCAATGCAAATTTTACTGACGCGGCGCATTCGATCGTAGAGAAGAAAACACTCGGATGACTTTGCTCCAATTAAGAGAATCGGCCATCGAATCCTCTCGTTTATCAATCAAAATGCTTGAAAATTGTTCGCCTGCGCTTCCCTGGAATCGCTTTGAGCTGTCGACACCCAAAGTGGCGGAGAATGAAAACAGAAAAGTGGCGATTCACAAAAATTTCATTTATTTTCATTCCATTTCGAAACGATTGAACGAACGTCCAAAAAAAGTGACAATAACAGTGCTTGACACGTTTTGTTCTTGTATGTTCTGTATCGGAGTGCCAAAGGTGATTAGTTAAATGTCCAAATTGAACTAAATTGAAAAAAGCGAAAAAAATGTTGATTTCCGGTTGGAGGACGATCAAAGATCGAATTGAGCGAGAACCACGTGTCAAAATCGACCTGGTCGAAAAATTGGGAAGGATGGGGGGAGGAGGATCTTCGTCTTGGACTCGGACGCTCGTTGTTGACGTTTTTTGTTTTTTTTGTTTTTTTTTGCTCTTGCCCCAGGGGTTTGGGGAACGGAGAGAAAAAGAGAAAAAGAAACGGCGGAGAGTCCGATGCTCGGAAAGCCGTTCGCCTCGGTCTTAGTCCGGCCTGGCAAGGGGGCCGGGAGGGGCCAGAAGCAGGACGAGGGAGAAAAAAGAGAGCTAATTCGGAGTGCTACCGGCTTACGCAAGACGAGATGCTCTCGAGGATGAGGAAGCACAAGTTTTGTCCATTGGATGTTTTGGAGTATAATGCGGAGTACGGTAGCCAAGTTTTCGTGAGTTTGGGCTCGACCCTCCCCCTCCTCGCTCCTCCTGTTGCTCGTAACACTATTTTTTCTTTATTTTTCCTCTTCCACCTTCTTTTTCCTTTTTTCTCTCCTTCGGCCACTTGTACGCCCAAGATACGACGTATTTCAAGTGCGTTCAGGTGTGTGTCCTGTCGCTCTTCTCGCATACGAACAAGCCCCCGCGTGAAGACCCGATCGCCCGCGCATATCCCCCTCCATACTCGCTCTTCCCATCCTACTCGTTTCCTTCTTTTTCCTCTTTTTTTCTTCATCTTCTCGGATTCCCCTCCCATTAGCCTCACTGACCCCTACGGACTCAACATTTTTCTATCAAAGGCTAAATTCTTGTCTCAAACGGACTTGTACAAAATATCTTTAAAAATTCGCAAAATTTAAAGCGGTTAGACGATTTTCCGAAAAACTCAGATTTTCGTAAAATTCGAAAAAACATAAAATTTCAACCGTTCAACCGATATTTCCCAAATCCGACACCAACTTTCCTATTAAACTAATCGATTTATAAAAAAAAAAATAGTAGAAAATGTTTTAATTCGCGGAAGGTAGAGCGAGGACACATTTTTTTGAAAATTTCAAAATGCCGTAGAATTCGTATTTTTTTAGCAATTCCGATGAAATTTTCAGAGAATCAAGAGCTTGTATAGATTAACATTTGTGAAAAACGAGAGCCCTATAGCTCAAACCGTTCTCGAGTTATAGACGTTTGAATTTTACAGTGTCAGAATATGCACCAACACACGAACACCCGGAAATTTATTGTAAATATGATTTTTCGATGTTTTGGGACATTTCCAGCGCATGGACGGTGAAAAGTGGAAAAGAAATGTTTACCGTTACATAGCTTCCTCTATGAGGAAGCAAAATCATGATTTCTGTGGGCTCCGAGGCAAAGATTCTCAGATGTGTCTCGTTATCTGTTTCAGGTCATCGAGCAAGACCCTTATTGGGTACCATCAACGGAAGAGGAATATCTTCACTTTGGTGAAAAAGCCGATAGCGGAAATCGCGCCAAGAAATACATGGACGCGGTTCGTCGTCGAAAGGGACTTCCGGTTGACTCGCAGCTCGTAACTCACGCCGAAAAGCAGCGAACTCTTTCCAAGAAAAAATGATTATATAAATTATTTTTTATTACCACTCTATAGTGTACGGATTTGTTATTACGTCGGATGACAGAAAAAAAATACAAAAAAACGGAGAAGAAGAAAGAAATGGCAAAAAAATAATAGCGCTGTTAATTTTTTCAGCGTTTGGACGACTATTGTGAAGGAGAAAACCAGCTCTTTTTTCTCGTCTTGTTTACTAATCCTTCGAATATCTCACTTCCTGCTCTTTTTATCGCAACCGGAAATTCTTGAGAGTTGTCTTCAAGTTAAATTCAATTTACTCTCCGATTTTCCGTCCCCATTCTCGAGTTTACAGTTCGAAAAGTATTTTTATATTCTATCGATAGATAAAAAATTATTTTCATCACCTCCAGCATCAACGAGCAGTCTCTATTCTTTTTGTTGTTGAAAAGAATATCGAAATATATTGAGATTTTGCCAAATTATTCTTCGCAATAAATTTAGTAGTTAATTCAATATTTTCCCGATTTCGTTAGCATTTTTTATGCCCATGCGAAAATGGAATATTTATTTTCAACATCGATGCAATCGAAGCTGGAATTCGGAGTCTTGCATTCGATTTTTTCGTCATTTTCATGTTCATTTCCCTTTCGCTGCTCAAACGATGCCGAAAAAAAAAAAAAAAAACNNNAAAAAAAAAAAAAACACAAATTTTGACTATCCTCGGGTTGAAGAACTTTTCCAACAATTCAACTCGATCGCTCCGGGCGATTCGGGAAACGAAATTGTGCAGATGAAAAGTTTGGGAAAATGTGGATTTCGCGTTTTTTTTGGAATTTGAAAAGAAAATATGCAAACGAACACGCGATGCTCGAAGGAACAAACACCGAAAAATAACTCGTTATATGTGGAATTTATTCGAGGAAAATATACACAAACAGGTCGTTCAATCATCGAAAACAATTTTTTTGCCTTGAAAACCCTGTTTCAATATTTCTTGCTGTTTTTTTCTGGCCTGCCAAGATGGATGAAGCTCTTCGACCGCTACGTCATGATTTTTGCCGAAATCAGGTTTCGAGTTTCGGGACTTTGGGACGAAATCCTTTTTCTGTCGGAAATTTTTGTCCGCGTTATTTTTTGGATTCGAGAAACTACTGTGTCTCCGTTGCTCAGTATTTTTGTCAAACTTGTTGGAATAATCGTGGTTGTTGCTGCGTCGGTCGTTTTTACTGACAATTTTGTTACTTTTGCCGTGCATGTTCATTCGTCTCGTCGCGCGATTAGGTGCGAATGGGTCCTGCTTTTTTGGTTCAGGAAGTTTCGATTCTCGTACAACGACGCTCACGCACTCGCTTTCCTCGTTTGAACCCAAAAAGAATGGATCTATGTTTTTCTCAACTTTCGGCTCTTTTCGCGCTTTCGTCGACTTTGTCGCTGGCTTTGCGATTTCCGAGGATTCTTTATCCTCTATGACCTCGGTAAGACTTTTCACTGTTGCTTCTTCGCTCACTACTTTTATGGGAATCGATTTTTTTGAGTTTTCGACTTTTGGTGTGATTTTCATACGTTTTTTCGCTTTCCCACAAGATTTTCCAATTCTCTCGTCCTCCGATGACTCTTCGCGATTCCTCGTCGATTCTGTATCGATATTTTCCAATATCGATATTTTTCGCTCTTTAGAATTGTTTTTAATTGCTTTAGATTTTTTTAGTTCTCGAGGTTTGGTTTCTGTCTCGGAAACGATCTCTTCGGACTCGGAGTCAGAATCGTTTCGCCTTTTTTTCGAAGATTCCGAATTTTTTATTCGCAAAATACTGCCTGGCTCCCGATGAGGATCGGGAGATTCGTCGTCGCTTGATTCTCCATTGATTTCATCGTCGTCCGAGTTTTCTTGGATTTCGTCAGCGCTTTCTTGGCTTTCGTCGTCCATGGACGCGTCCTCTTCTTCAGAATGAGAATTTTCGGCTTCTGGCTCTTTGCTGCAGTCTTCTTGATCGCCGGGGAGCTGAACTTTATCGTCGTCCTTCTCTTCTGTTGTGACAACAGTTGCTCTTATTCGATTGATCGCCTCTCGACGCTCCTTTCTCTGCAACTTTGACAATTTTTTTCTACCCGGTCCCAAATGTTCCTCGAAGGAAGGAAATTTTTCTTTAAATTGTTGAATTCTCGTGTTGAGGAATTTGTGGAAAGCGAGTCTGGCCATAACTCGAGTATTTGGCTCGCTCGTTGTGTCGTTTAATATTTCTGGCAAACTCTTAGTCAGCGTAATACCAAACTTTGAAATATCGTCGTCTTTGATTTTTTTCAGAGCTTCGATCTCTGCCGCCAGTCTTTCTGCTTTCCTCTTGCATTTTTCTACAATTTTTTCGTCGCCGTGCTTCCTCGCTCTTAAAAGCTTTGTCTCTTTGATCAATTTGCGTATGACGCTGACGCGTGATTTCCTGACAGCGTGTCGCATCAGGACAATCTACAAAAAAAATAGAAACTTGATTGCAAAAAACAAGGAACAGGTGCATACAATTATGGAAACTCGAAATACAAATTGAGGGAACAACGTAACCTCAAATTCGAGGCGAAGGAACGATGCAATTGATGTAACGATTTGGAGAAACGTTTTTGCAAAACTCGAGAACGATATGTGTGCTTGGAAAAACTTTATTCGACAACAAATACTTTTTTGTTTATTATTCGGTATCGTATTTTTCGACCCTAACCTCAAAAAAACAAAACCGCATGCGCGATGGAGAACTATGACGTTTGAAAAATTAATTTGCACTTACCTCATTATTAATTGCAATTTTGCTCATTGTTTGTCAAATAAATAAAAAAAAACACGTTGTTAGGAAAAAATCATCCACGTGGTCGAAAAAATACTCCAATTTCCGCGTGAATTTGGTTGAGAAAAATATGCAATAATCGCGGGGAGCACGGGGACAATCTCGCTCGGTAAAGAAGAATGTAGCAGGACGCATGCGCAGTCGAGGACGAAACCTTTCCCGCCAGATATCGCGACGGTCGCGGCGAGTTTTCGTCCACGAAACTGGTGTGGACCAGGGCTACAACTTTGGGTTTCGCAACATCTGAATTTGTTTATTCAACATAATAAGGTAAACTTTTATATAATAAAAATGGCCTGAAGCTTAGTGCTAGGTCGGGAAGACGTATTGTCAGTAGGATTGTTACTCGCGAGCAAATCAGATCGTCCGATAATTTCACGTGACCTTGGCCCCGCTACAATTTCTACGCTCTTCCTGAGGAGGGAGCCCCTCTCTGTGATTGTTTTCTCTCGATCGTGATGTGTCAGATTTGTCCGATAGATTAAAATCAATCGGTCTCCTTTTTTTCTATTATTTTCGTTTCATTTTTGCTCCCCAACATTTTTAACACACAAACTTTAGTCTAGTGTTCTCCATTATTTTCGTGATACGTCGCCGTCGAGGAACCATGAGAAATAATCGTACCTGAAATATTAATAATAGCACTGCATTTGCATTCGTCCACGAACGCGATATCGTTTCGTCTTTACAGCACAAGGTTAGTACGTACCAAAAAATGTAAACGAAAACAAGTTTCCCTCCTAAAATGATAATTCTTCGTACGTTACACGTCAGACGTCCCATTTTTCTGAATTATTTCTACGATTCCTGCTCCAATCGCTATCACACTCTCGTATCAGATCGATATATCGTGTTTTTTTACGAAAATAAAATATATAGAGAAGTGTCATTTTTTTCACTCGAAGATGCAACGCAATTAGCGTTCTGACGTTCTATCACCACTGTTGCGAAATATCCGACACGTGTACGAATTTCGCTGTCACCTATTCTTATACTGGCACCCAGAATCGTTTATTCTCTCTCTCTCTCTCGCTCGCTCAGTCCCTTGCTTTTTGAAAACATTCTTTGCCAAACACTCTTGCTCTCTCTTGCTCCCTCTCTCTGGCTCTTATCACAAATATTCTTTGTTATGATCAGTTTCTCAATCTATGTGCTAATTGAACATAATAATATTATTACATCAAAGTTTACAGCATCGCTCGACGTCACAGGCGATCCAAATAATATTTTTCCATCGATTTGTTCTATAAAATGGAACTGCCTGAATTTTAAACGTCCCAATTTCGTTTTTGCAGATTCTTTTACTTTTTCGAGATAATAAGACGCTAGACTTTGTCAAATTGAATACCCGGCCGACGTACCGCTCTGGTGCGATTTTTAGCTATGAGTTGTGTCCGCTGTTGTTTAGTTAGCGCCGGCCGTATCGCGACCTCCAACAATGTTGCAAATCATGGTGAGTTTAAGCAATTCCCACGCGGCAATCGTTCGTTTTACACGTTTGAACAATATTTCATGCAATTTGATTATTTCAGTTCACAAAATAGTGCGAGTTGTCGCTAGTCGCTCGATCGCCACTAGCGGCCCTCTGGGAAAAGCACCGAGCGATGCTAATCCACCTGGAAAAGATGTCGGAGCTAATTCCACCACTACTCAAGGCGGCGGAGGAACGGGAGGTGGAAAAAAAAATACGCTGACTTGTCCCAAATGCGGTGATCCTTGTACTCATGTTGAAACATTCGTATGTAAGTGACACGACGAAAAATATTTTTTTTCTCCATTTTCGTGTTTGTCGTTGTATTTTGCAACGAGTGTCAGGTTTTTTCTTGCAAAAGTACATTTTAACTGCCACGTACTGATTGATCAGAGCCGAAACGATTTCCACATCCCATGGAGCCTCCATGTGGATACGAAAATATATAAATTTTTCACTTTTTTCAGCTTCAACTAGATTCGTGAAATGCGAAAAGTGCCATCACTTTTTCGTCGTGTTGTCGGAAATAGATTCGAAAAAGAGTCTGAAAGAGGCACTAAGGCCGGAGGATCCGAAGCAGGGATTTTACAGAAAACCACCACCGCCTCCCAAAAAGGTAAAACGTCGTACGATCGCTTTTTGTGCATTCTTTCATGAAATATCGAAGCGAACTTGATTTTTTTCTGTTCTTTATCGCGCCGATAGATATACGAGTATTTGAACAAGCACGTAATTGGACAAGAGTATGCGAAAAAAGTATTGAGCGTCGCTGTTTATAATCACTACAAAAGAATTCACAACAATCTGCCGATCCAAACGTCGGTGCAAACGACTGCCAATCCGGTTGGGTCGCAGGAGCTCAACCATCCCTTTACACACAGAGGTCTCAAGCCGCGTAAATAAATTTTTAACTCACTTTATTGCTCCCCGGAGCACAAATAATGGATAAAACACGAAACGAGGAAATTTTTAGTGACGGGATTATTTGTGTCTGTAGCAGATTTACTTCACGTCTCGAGTATTGGTAATCCATTGGGCGTGGGTTTCCAACACGTACCTTTGGGCAGCGATCAGCAACAGAAAGGCAGCGTCGCTGGTCAGTCGACACCGGGCTCGGACATCCTGGACAGTAAGCAGCATCAGTTGAAGTTGGAAAAATCGAATATACTGTTGTTGGGACCAACGGGTTCGGGGAAAACGCTGTTGGCGCAAACGATAGCTCAATGTTTGGACGTGCCATTCGCGATATGCGACTGTACAACGCTTACGCAGGCTGGTTACGTCGGAGAGGACATTGAGAGCGTAATCGCGAAGCTGTTACAAGACGCGAATTACGTGGTCGATCGTGCGCAAATGGGAATTGTTTTTCTGGACGAAGTCGACAAGATTGGTGCTGTTCCAGGAATCCATCAGTTACGCGACGTCGGTGGCGAGGGTGTTCAACAGGGAATGTTGAAAATGCTTGAGGGCACGATCGTAAACGTTCCCGAGAGAAATAGCTCGAGGAAATTGCGCGGCGACACGCTGCAGGTCGACACAACCAATATTTTGTTCGTTGCTTCCGGTGCTTACAACGGCCTCGACAGACTCGTTTCACGACGCAAAAACGAAAAATATCTTGGCTTCGGAGCAACACCCGCCTCCGAAAACCCTGGCCGACGAGCTGCCTCCCTCGCTGACGTTGCCAACATGTCCCCTTCCACCGAAGACGACAACAAAGAAAAGGACGTTTTACTCAGACAAGTTGAAGCCAGAGATCTCATCGACTTTGGAATGATTCCTGAATTCGTCGGTCGATTCCCCGTTCTAGTTCCTTTTCACACTCTCGACCGTGACATGCTCGTCAGAATTCTCACCGAACCAAAAAATGCCATGGTTCCTCAATATCAAATGCTCTTCTCCATGGACAAAGTACGCAATTATCAAGTTTCCAAAAAATCTTCATTCCCGAAAGACCAATTCCCACCATTCAATTCATTTCTCTTATTAAAAATTCCAGGTGGAATTGACATTCACAACGGAAGCTCTAGAGGCGATAGCGACACTGGCAATGGACAGAAAGACCGGAGCTCGCGGGTTACGAGCGATAATGGAATCGCTGTTGCTGGAGCCGATGTTCGACGTTCCTGGGAGCGATGTATTGTCGGTGCATGTGACGGACGCGACGGTACGCGGCGACTGCAAGCCTCAGTATATGAGAAGAGCAGCCGAGGCTGGCGAGGAGGAGCCTCAACAGGCTCAGCACGTCAACAACTAGCAAAAGGGGAATTTCGGCGTAATTATTTAATCACCGGGGTAAACAAATTATCGATTTTTTCTATAAAATCGAATGAGAGAAAAATTAGCAGAGGAAGCGAAACAAGATTTAGAAAGTACGCCTTGGAATTCCTCGAGAAACATCAACAATCACGAATGAACAATATGCATCATTACGAGAGATAAAAAAAAAAGGAAAAAAAAAAACTTTATTCCGTTCTTACGCATGCGTATGAAAAAAAAAACAAAAAAAAACACAAGAAGTAAATTTGACGTTCATCCTTAATCGCCTGACAAAGCTCCTCTCTTTCCGAGCACTGTCAGTTTCTGCAATCGCAGATTTTACATAACTTATTGAAGAATCCGAAAATTTAGGCCGTTTAGTGCCCGAAATTGTAAAACACCCAAGAGACAAAAAAGAAACGGCAAAAAAGAAGTGATAATATCTGACGCGTGGTTTATAGATAAATGCAATACTGAAAATAAATTATTTTCACGTGAATGTATAGACGGACAAAGGATCTTTGTATTATATTGTACATAGCGATAGATTAGTAGAAATTTGTGGGATTATTCGAGCGGTCGAGACGAAAAACACTTTCCAACTGATTCGTACGAATTATTTTTCCTTTCCTCGACGTTTATTCACTCGCTGTCACAACACTCGAGAGATCCCTAGACTATTCTTGGGTGAAAGAGACTTGTTAATCTTTCCCATAGTTGCAGAAACTAAAAATCGAACCTCCATCGACCACATTTAGTTATCGGAAAATTCTTTCGACTTTCTACTAATCTCAACCTCTTTCCAACATTAAATTAATGTCAAACGACCATTCGTACCAAGGGATTAAACAAAAAATTGAAAAAATGGTAATAAAAAGTGAAAAAACCGAAAAACCGAGTACGTGACTGGATTAAAAATCATACAGCATGTTTGCCACGACCAGCCAACGTCCAAATTTCGAGCTCTGCATCAAATTCGAAAAATATTTTCTTTTTTCCTTTCATTTCGTTCGTAAATGGAAAAATAAAAAAATGTTAAAAAATGGAAACTAACGAAAATGCCTGCCAATGAATTTCGAGGACGTTTCTAACACATTCAGAAAAATTAATTTCTTTGGATACTTTCACGCAGAATAATAAGACCCTCGATCCATTGACTAACGAGCGTTGATAACCGAGGCCGTCGTGTTTACACTCGTATCGCAATTTCGATGGATTAAGTTTTTTTTGGCTGTGAATAAAAAAAAACATCCTCAAAAAAATACGGAGGGCAGGCAGGAATGTGAGACCACAGGAATCTCGGATAATGACTGTCGACGGGATTCACCAAGTTATTATTAATAGCTAATTTACATTGTACCATCTTATATTTGTAATAAATGGAAATTATAGACCAGAGATTAATTTGCCGAATCTCCAACTTGTCGGGATTAGAAGCAAAATTGAAATTGCACTGCAAAAGTTATATGTACAGTCTCCGCTTAGATTTTGTTTCGTTAAAAAAATGTGCAACGGGATACTCAACATTTGGGCTAAAATTCTCAGACGTTTCTTTCATTGTCGAAGAAATATTTGCCACGTTTCAACACTAACGACCGCTCCCTCGGAATATCATTTTTTTTGCCTCGTATTTTTATTACAAATCGTTTTTTTTTTCTGTACATACTACGAGACTCTATGGCTGATCAAACAACAAATCATCTTGTCGATGGAAGTTTCTTTTATGTACATTTCGATCCACAATTATTGAGTTCGCGACGAGGATTTTTCTACCAGACAAGCTGCACGGAAGAGAAATTTTATTTAGCAATTGGAAATTAATTTAAAAATCGATTTTGAGAGAAAGAAAACGATTGTTTCTCGGATGGAAATTAGTTCTTTTTTTTTTTTGGAGACACATTTGAATCGGACGTTCCTCCGTCTTGTTCGCCTGAGGAAATAAGAATTTAGCTGGTTAGTGTTTGTGATCCCCCTGGATAGATATTTTGACTAGTGGACTAATTGAATATTCGAAGGAAGTTTCGATGAGTCGACAAGAGATTATTAAAGTATATTTTCCATTTTGTTGTTGCTGTATTTTTCGTTATTTTCTGTTGAAATTAAAGAAACTCATTCGGTGTAGTAAGTGTTATGCGTATGTCTATCATTTTTTGGTTTTGTTTTGAGGACGCTTCCGACTTCGGTTAATATCCATTTGGTGGCTTTGAGAACGAGAACGTGAACGGCGAATTGTAAAACGAGAGCACCGAATCCTTTGTAAAGACCCAATGGGCCCTCGGTCGATATTATTGTTCTGTAACAGTCCACAGCTCCGCTGTAGCCCGTCAACAACGGTGTCACGCTACGCCCAGTATCCAGATTGTCGATTATCGTTCGCGTTCCTTGCAAATGAAGTCGGTGCACGACCGTTTCCAAAGGATAAAAAACAATGTCTGCTGCACATATCGATACGAGAATCGACTGGAGCTCAATGTCTTGAGCCATCGCTTCGGATGCAACGTCTCGAGTGCATGCACCCTGGGGGAAAAAAAAGCAGCTGGAGTCTGCGAAAAAATTCCTTCGAAATTTTTTCATTCGTGTCCATTTTCAAGTTTTTTATAAAACAGAAAAATGGAATTCCAGTTTCTAACATTTGCATGAAATTTGGTATTTTTCAAGGCGATAAGTAAATGAGATACGAATTGTTTGCGCGTAACTCGAATGATTTTGAATATTTGCTGTATAAACGTTTTCCAACTCACCCGCGACTCCTCGCAGTGTCTTCGTCGGATATGCATGATTCTGCTGGTGACGCCTCTGACGATGAGTGCAAAAAGATATTTAGCGACTCCATAGGCGATGGACGGAGGGAGGAGAGCATAAATTGGTATCAATCGGCCTTTGTTGCTGACTTCCAACAAGCGAATTGCGCCGTCACGAAAGACGTCCAGAATTCCAGGTTTTTCCGACGCTATTTCCGACTGAACGGTCTCGACGAGAGACGCAGAATAAAAAGGCGTGACGATTCCGATCGAAACGCTGCAAATGATAAATTAGCGAATAACGTTAAAAACCGAGGAAATTCATGGAGTAATAATCATGAAAAAACGACAAAAAACAAATAGTGATGAATTTTTCAAAATGGAACAAAAAAATTCGATAAAAAATTGATTTTCACCATTTGAGAAGAATGTGTTGGCCAAAAGATCTCAAGGAGCTATTTCCAGTGATTTCCCTGTAAAAACACGAATCTTGATTACATAAACATTCTCAACAAAAGAAAACGTTTGCGTGGAATTATTTCTTTGTACTCAAACGGTTACCTTACTTTGGCCAAGGCGTTACTTTGGAGATGAAATCCTCAATGGCCAAGGTCATACCCCTGACCAAAAGTACAGATCCTATGCCTTTCCACAGGGTATTGAGACCCTGAGTCTGATGCAATCGCACAATCACTGGTATCAAGGTCACCGGTATAAGGTGATATTTTTGAGCACCTGGATTTACTTGGCATTGTCTACGAAGCACGATGAACGGATGAATCAATAAATTTTCGGTTATTAAGCTCGCTAGACCACAGCCGAGGCCGACATAGCGTTTTACTGCATAATCTGAAATGCGTTATTTACAAATTACAAGAATTCATTAAACTTTTTTTTATTTCAAATCAGTTCTGCGTTTTCACTGAGTATCAAATCAGATATAAAGAGGTTGAATATTTTTACAAAATTAAGAAAAAAACAACTTTGTAACGCGTCTTTCGGGTCTGTCAGACCCGAGAGTGTACTTCTAGGTACTTCTAGGGTAAATCTTGAATATTTCATTCCTCACTATGCCAGGAAATTAAAAGAACGATAGAATACTAAGAAAACAAAGAAAAAGAAATTTTTTAAGCATCTTCCGGGTCCGTCAGACCCGAGAGTGTACTTCTAGGTACTTCTAGGGTAAATCTTGAATATTTCATTCCTCACTATGCCAGGAAATTAAAAGAGCGATAGAATACTAGGAAAGCAAAGAAAAACAAATTTTTTAAGCATCTTCCGGGTCTGTCAGACCCAAGAGTGTACTTCTAGGTACTTCTAGGGTGAATCTTGAATGTTTCATTCCTCACTATGCCAGAAAATTAAAAGAGCGATAAAATACTAAGAAAACAAAGAAAAAGAAATTTTTTAAGCATCTTCCGGGTCCGTCAGACCGAAGAGTATACTTCTAGGTACTCCCAGGGTGAATTTTGAATATTTCGTTGCTCACTTTGGCAGGAAATTAGCAAAGGAATAGAATGCTTGGGAAAAAGAGATGAACGAGTGATTGATGGGAGAACGAAGATCGAGTTACCATCATCAGGCTGCGGACTGTCCTTGGCTAGAGGATGGATGAGAGGAATGTCCAGAGGTCTTATAACCTCACGATCTTGATACCTGCCAGCAAGATCGAACGACGGATTCATTGGGTCTCTAAGATCGAGAGGACGACCGCGATAAACTCTGTCGTAATCGTCGAGACCGGCCATAACGTTGATTTTCTATCGAGCGTTGACAAAAATCTACAAAAGTCGCCGATAACCGAACGACAATATTCCTAACAAACACTGTTTCTCGCAAACTCAAACATTCGCGACATTTCGTGGATTAGCACTTTTAGTTTTGTAAAACTTGTTCTTCTTTTTAACACCCCAATATAAAACCGAATTGTCGGAATTTTAGGTTATTTTTTTTTTTTAGGTTATAAATGATATAACAAGTTCAATAAACGATCTCGAACACAACCAATGATTGACTGTCTCGAAATCGCAGCAAATGACGTTAGTTATAATCTGGCACTGCAGCCAGATTACAATACAGCTAATTTTTATTGTCGTCGCAAAATAGTGCTTGTCGAATTGTCTTTGTAGAAAAAAAAAGCAATTTATTTTAATGCTCAGTACATGTATTGATCCTCTACGAAGCTAACAGATGGCGCAGGAACTTTTTTTTGCAGAAAAATTGATTTTTGTTCATAGCTTCGTACATAATACATTTTTTTATTTTTTCGATAGAGAACAGTTTCCTTATTCATAAATTGCCCCGCAAGCCCATTACGTGGCACAGGGAAATTTAATGTTTTCTTCAGGTTCTTTACAAGTTGATTAATTATTATCATCACGCAATAATAAAACAGTCAACTGCCGAGCCAAAAATCGGTCATAAAGTCTTTCTACTTATCAGTTGGGCGTTTTGGAGCGTATAATAAACCTCCCCTGAGTTAGAGTTCTGTATAGATAGCAGATAAATATATTAACTGTACCACGTAATGGCACCACGAGGTCGAAATTTTTCATTTTATTTTTTTCAAAAATAGCTTATAAAAATTCATCCAGAAACGCAATCGACTAGAAATCTTCACGAGGACACGCCGGGAGACGTTTTCGATCACCTCGTTCACGAGTCATGGCTATGCTTTCTCAGGCACCGGCGATACTACAGATATTACCGATAATCGCATGATTTACTTTTTGGCAGTTTTAGACAGAACTTTAATCGCCAGGAAGTCAGGCTTTGAGGATTCCAGGGAAAATTTCGAAAGAGTAGTTTTGGGTTATTGAATACTACAGATTATTGATTACAGACTTTTATTTTCGCACGCGTGAGCATCAAGGCGTTAGTTCGATAAAATCGGTTACCGAGCTGGTGTTATAATTATTATTTCGTAGAACGAGACACAACAATGGTATGGAATAAATTTCAAGATTTTGCGTTGGCAAAGTTTGCTGGGTCGATCCTAAGGTTCATCTACGCGCCTAATCGTGTCTGCATGTTCATTCTCGTAACGACGTATCGCTGCAGCTAAATTGTTGCCCTCCTGCATGTAAGCAGCAACAGTTACCCGGAAGTGTTCTAGGAATACGTCGAAACGTTGATTTCCAGCACGTTGACCTCGGCCTTGTACCCTTCGACCGCCAACTCCCTGTCTACCGTTGCTGCCACTTATTCCCGACACCCTGTCACCTCTCAAGGGATTATTTCTCTTCACTCTGCCACCGTTTTCATCCGGTTGCCTAACTTCTGGGTACAGATGATCGTGCCCTTCCCTCGTTATCGTGGAATCAACCTGTCGTCAGAGAAATAAACGATGAAAGAAAAAATACAACCGTAGGGATGAATCTTGTCAATATCAAAATATATACGCGATCGACGATCAATTGCTCGAGCAATTGGTAAAAAATTGAGGAAGCGGAGAAGCTGAATTTTCTGAAAATTGGAACTTACATCGTTCTTTCGTGGTAATGAGTAGATTGCGTTGATCCCAACAACGAAAAATAAGATCAAGGCGTAATTACGTATTGTCATTTTCGTATTTATTTCGACTGACAAAAAAGGGGATATCAAAAGAATCGAAGCACGATGTCTCGATCGTCGATGATGTGAGGGACTGTTCCGAATTCGAAAATGAAAAATTCTTTTATACTTGTAACCGAACCTTTTGTTGTCAAGTACACACATGTTTTTCGCATTCTTTCTCATATTTCTTACTATCAATGTATCTAAATATACAACTGTAACAAAAGACAGTTACAAAGTGAAAAGTTCTTTCGCTCCGTTAAGCACGACACATGTAAATGGGTACACAACATGTTTGTACAATGAGGACGTGGAAAGTGACTTTATCGAGATCTCTGGTAACTAGAAACTTCCCTGGCGCTTGGATCGAACGAAAACACTACGATTCGTTACAAAAACTGGTTCTGGAGAGCTTACCCTGCACAGTCAATGATTTGCATGGCAATTTAAGGTGCATGATGGATCAGTCAACGAACCTCTCCTCGAGTTTCCATAAAAAACATTTTTCGATGTCGTTTGACTAACGCGACAAAAAGGTTCCGTCAGTGGACGCAGGACGATGGCAAAAAATCGGCTGACGGAGGCTTTTTGTATAATTGTGCCGTAATGGCCGGTATCGAGAATGATCAATTTTTTATGGGGATTTTGTGATGATAAGGAAATTGGGAAAATTCTTATAAGAAATTAAATAATTACGCTGGTTGTATTTTTTTATAAAGTTTTTTTTTTATTTTCGAATTGCGTATTTCTACGCTGCAGAGGAAATTGATTATTTGTACGATAGTTACGAAATCGATAGACATTTTTAACCGTTCCGGAAAAATCGATAAATCAATTAATTCGGATTTCCAACTATATCATTAGCTTCTCTTCGATGCTCTCGAACGAAGCGATGCACTGCTTCGTCCACAGTTTCGCCCTGCCGTTGCCATCGGGTAGTGATTTCCTCGAAGTTTTGTAGTAATACTTGTAAAGTATGATTTCTCTGGTTATCAAGTCTGGCCTGCATGCGACGGTTGTGGAGGTTCTCGTGCTTTTTTATTTTTGCCAACCATTCTTCAGGAGTGAGTGGTCTGTTTCTTCTCACTCTGGTAACGATTCGGCTCAGCGGACTCACCGAGAGCGAATCATCGTTCGTTTCTGAATGCGCATATTCGGTAAGCTGTAAAAAAAAAGAAAAAAAAAGTAACAGAAACGTTAAAATTCTCGAATTTTATGAAAATTCTGAGACCAATAAATTTTTCACTACAGTCAAAAGTTCCGCTCGAATTGCGCAAGTCTCACAAGAGACCACATTTTTTCTGCTACTAAAGGATAAAAATTTATCAACATTTTTCTCAGACACTAGCGATATTTCGAGAGAAAAAATAAGATCAGCGTGTACAGACTTTCAAATTCCTTGGAGTTTCAAACACATCCGCGGAAAAAAGTTGAATCAACCTCGAGCCCGATAGACACACACTCAAATGATATTCAACTTACATGAGTCTCTTCGGCTGAAGAATAGAACTCGTTGATGCCAAAAACGAAAAACAAGAAGATTGCGCAGTAAAGTCTCTTCATATTGATTTAATATCCACCAGACAACAAGCAGCTATCAAGAGGATTGAAGCACGATGCGTTATCTGAGGATTTGTCAGGAGACTGGTACAAATTTGCAAAAAACAACTTACTTTTATATTCAGCGGTGTCTCTTGTTATAAGTTTCACAAATGTTTTTTCTATTATTATTCAATGAGATCGGCAAATCGATTTCGTCAGATATATTTGAAGTAATAAATGCTAATGAAATACATAAGATCAATATTTCATTCAGTAGAGCAAGTGTCCAAATATTCGTTCTAGACGACGTGACTTTTTTATAATACGTCAGCAACTAAAAAAAAAAAGGTGGGTGTGGTTGGAAACATGGTTTGTTCGTTCCATCAGATTCCGAAAACCGCGTCGACCGGCTTCGAGAATTCGACCATCTTCTCGATTACAGCAACGAGTAACATGATCTTTTCTTTTTCCTTAAATTCCAAAGCCAACGAGAAAAGTTTGTACAAACACCCAGCGACGAAAAAGTGTCAAAAAAAAAAGTACTGACTTTTTTTACTTGCAAATTTTTGTCTAACTTATCGAAAGCAATACGCTGTAGGTTGAGAAACTAAAAATTGACAAGTGTTGGCAACGTTGACCCTTATTTGCCACATTCTAACAACTTGAATTGGCAATCTGAATCTTTTAAGTGAATAGAGCAGAAGCTCGAGCTGTAGCCTTCCAAATAATCGGACGCAGACATTCCTGATGAAAAAAACAAGAATCCAAACAATTTTGATCACGAAAAATGATTCTAAAAGCTCGTGAAAAGCTGATGCCAGATGCAAGTTCTAATTAATTTATTTATTGCGAAATGCTGAGTTATTGCGTTAGGAGACTGTGAAGAAAAAATGCGACATTTCCATCATTCGTCTGCTGCTCCAGAATTGATCAGTTTTGTTTTTCTGACAGCTCATACGACTGATACGCGCGCACGTGTCGCTGATGAACACTGGTTGCGAACTCTTCGAATAATCGGTACCCCCAGCAGAAAGACAAACACAGATAAGACGAAGTGGGTTCGGTCATGCCATCCATTGTTTTCTATTCGACTTGGAGTTTTTATCTCAATTTTTCAATAAGTAAACTGTAATGTGTATAAATTATTCGAACGGGCCGAAAAAAACAAATTGAAAAGCGAAATATTACGCAAACAAAGCATTCCAATTCATGGGAACAATAGAACGAAAGCAAAATGGGATTTTTACGTCACCCACATGTCGCTGGGCAATCGGTCTCTCGATCTCTATGAATTTTATACTTTTTTTCCTCCCTAAAAAGAGAGCAGACGTATCGCAAAATATTCTTATTTTATTTTTCTCAAAAACTCTGAATTCACTAAATTGTGAAGCGGCGAGTCGATCTGGGCGGACCATTTTTGGGCAGATGCTTATATCGTCGACGTAGATGGAATAAGCGAATTAAGTTGAGAAACGAATCCACGTTTGCGAGATATTTATTAAAATTTGATTGTGACCTTCAGTCATTGGATTACAGGAATTATTTCAGGAAAGTGGATGATGACGATGTCGATGGAATTAAGAGCTCAAATATATTTTGCCGCGGGGAAACTTAATTCCGGAGTCTCCCAGCTTGAAAGTTTCTCGTCCTTGCAGGTGCGAGCGCATCCTCATTCCGCATAAGCTGTTCAATGGTTCCTTGCATAACTTGTTGAAACACATCGCCAGGGGGTTGTGTCGATCGTTCGTTTCTGGCGTTCATTCTAAGGTCGGCGATTCTGTTATCCTTGTGTGTTTTTTTTTCTCTAGCGTTATAATCATGTATCCGATCTCTCTTGAACCTTCCACCGGCTGCTTCATCGAATAGATCGACATTTGAGTCAAAATCTTTACGCCCTTCCCTCGAATCCGAATCAGCATGCAGCTGTAACAAAAACACCAAAAATCTGGAAATCGTGACATTTGCTAACGTTTGGAACGATGCAGGCTGCAAAATATCGCTGTAAAAAAATTCTAGAACGATCCACGAGCTGCCATCGATTTCGTAATCAATGAAAAACGATTTACAATTCGATTATTCTCGGTATACCGAATCAAGACAAGTACAGTTTCGAAAACGAACATGGCGTCGACGAGCTGCCCCGTAACATACACGCCAAACATCGCGTTTTGTCTGCTAGTCAAATAAATAACAAATATATTTATTTATCGCAAGTTCTTGATTAATTATGAAGAATGTCGTAATTTTTAATTATTTCGGAAGAATTGCGTCCGTCGAACAAATTACTTTGCTCAGAATGATTCCGCGCACTTACATCGCTCGTATGTGGTAAAGAATAAATCGCGTTGATTCCAATAACGACACAGAAGATGATGGCGTAATAACGTCCCTTCATGGTGAATTCTATGCGTCGACAAAATTTCAAGAAGATTTTCGAAGAGTCTTCTCGTTCACACTGTCTTGTTATTCGATGAAGTCGAAGACTGTTGAAAATTGAGAAATAGAACTCTGCTTTTATATGGGATTGAACCCTTGATCATGCATCTCCCACGTGTTTATTTTCCCATTCATTTCGATTTTTTTCAGCTAAATATATGTAAATATCTAATTACAGCAGAAGGCAGTTCCAAAAGAAGACAAAACTTCTTTAATACGCGAGCAGCGCGCGTGTAGAAAAGTGTTGAAATGTTTGGACAGGACTGATTCAGCAGTCCATCCATTCAATAATTTCTTCAGCGCCTAAACGAGTTCTGGTGCCTGGCATGCTAGAAAAATTCTTGACTCATTGACTTATAAGATTATTGAAAACGTATCAATGGGCAAATGGCAACGAAACGAAAAATAATTCACTCCGTGTGAACTCGATTTTTCTCTAATATTATTCAATGATTTTACCAAAAGTTGACAAATGCGGAAGAAGCAATGGGAAGAAAATAAACGAACTAAAGAAAATCGTTGTAAAAAATAATTAACAACGATTACTTGGTTAACAATGATTTCCTACTAATGATTATGCGAATCATTAGTGAATAAATAGAACATCCGTCGAAGGGGAAAAAATTAACAATTCCAAAGTGAATGGAAGAGTATCGCCTGCGATGCTCAAATTGAGTTGATCTTGAGAGATAGCGTGCCAGTCGTGAACAGAAGAAATATCATCATCAAGCAAATGCTTCAATATTGAGCAATACTCGATTACGACCGATAGAAGTGGCGCGTGTACACGTGTACCCGAAAAGTACTGCTTATTAATCATTAAAATGATAGCAATACTAATTGCGAGCGAAAGAGTGTGCCGATAGACACTATGAAGCCATCTTTGTGGCGCGATCAAGTGTATCGAGCTGCCGGAGTTTTGTATATTCATTATTCTATTTTTAACTTGCAAATATGATACGAATGGGAAAAGGTTTTTCAATGTGGAATATCACGAGAGCGAGGGCCACGATGTTTATTTTTCTATTCAAAAACCATCGAACTGTAAAATGATTAGAGAATGATCTCAAAAAGTGATGAGTTCTTTTTTATAATTCTCAAACGTTTATTTTGGGGAGTAAGGGAATCTCGAGAAATAAAATGTACAAAATACTCTGTTTCGTTTTATTCAAATGACGAATTCTGCGAGATGTTCGGACGTAGCATTTCGTGGTCTCGAAAAGTGATGAGTTTTTTTTCATAATTCTCAAACGTTTATTTTGGGGAGTAAGGGAATCTCGAGAAATAAAATGTACAAAATACTCTGTTTCGTTTTATTCAAATGACGAAGTCTGCGAGATGTTCGGACGTAGCATTTCGTGGTCTCGAAAAGTGATGAGTTCTTTTTTATAATTCTCAAACGTTTATTTTGGGGAGTAAGGGAATCTCGAAAAATAAAATGTACAAAATACTCTGTTTCGTTTTATTCAAATGACGAAGTCTGCGAGATGTTCGGACGTAGCATTTCGTGGAGCAGATTTTTTTTCACCATCGTCGATGTGACTGAAGTTGTCGCGGAATTGTTCTAATCGGGAATGGACATCAGCGAGGGCGTCCATTTTGTGAAGGATCGAATCGCTCGGCTCACTCGAAATGGCTTCCCTCGCGGCGTATATTCTTCGCAAATTCAGTCCCATCATTTCTAGTTGAACTTCTGCTAGTTCTCGCAGTAGTTCAATCGACACGGAAATGTAACATTGTGGACGGATTTCACGGAGGACTGTGCTCAACGTTTCTAAGGCATCTGCTCTTAACTTTTGTACTGCGTATTGGCTGCATGAGAAATCGTAATTCATTGTCATTCAACGAAATCATTTCAAGCTTCGTTTCTAAGTTTTGCCAGATCCTTAACTTTGCAGATCAACTTTCTCCTACTCAGTCATTTCCTCCCGAGCCCTGCACTACCCGCTGTAGTCTAGGAAGACGATTGAAGTATATGAAGAAAATTAATCATCATCACCTTTCGATGTCTTCTTCATAAAATGCAAGATATCGATAAAGTTCACTAAGATCCAGTACGACGTTGACATATTCCATGGGAAAGTCATTCAGATTGTAATAAGTTTTCACTTTTTTCAGCCAACTGTGAGTATGAAGAAAAAGCGCTCTCGCCTGGGCCGTCGTTTCTAAGAGGGCAGCGCCAACTTCATTTTCGGACTCGGAGAGATTCAGCAAAGATCCGAACATAAGGTAAGGATGACCTAAGTTTTTAAATTATATGAGTATCCAAAGGATTATGCTTTTGGTCAGTTGGTTATTCAGAAAATTGGCATACGAGGATTTTCCGAGTTGCACGAAGATAAATGTGACAAAGTATCGATATTTTCATTTCCTGGCACTTTTCCGCCACTTTCCGTTAAGTCACTTGTTGTCAACGTTGGAGAAATTGGATCAGCTGTTGGTAAGCGTGTTCGCCCATCATAGGAATCCCGGGAAGATATATTTTTCGTCTTTTCCGAAGAAGTTGGGAATTTTGGGGCTTCGACAGACGAGGAATGACCTTCAATATTTTTGAAAGGCGTCGTCCAAAGTTTCTCCAGAATCTGGTTCGGTTCGCAACAAAATTGTGCGACCATGTTTGTTTTTGATACGCTGAATAAAAACAGACCGTATTTGACCCAACATTTTGCAACGTCGGCGTATTTCCGTCTGAAGTCATTCAACCTTGAAAGATAAAAATTGTCAGGTGTGGCTGAATAAAAGAATTTTAAAAGGTGTACTGTTTACGTTTCTATGTTGGAATTAGCTTTGAGGTCCTTTTCGTATTCGTCCAGCACGTAAATCGCAGCTGATAGATGATGCCGCGCTTCTCTGAAATTAAATTCTAACCTATATTTTTCGGTTAAGCCGCCATATTGGTTTGGCGAGTTCTCATGATCGGTAAGTAACTATATTTTTTGCAGGTTAGAAAAAAAGGCGGGATAGAATTACACGAATCTATTTTTGCTGAGGAAATACGAAGCTAATCTCGCGGCCCTGAGGGCCCACATTGTGACTTCTTCGTCTTTCATGTCCAATTGTCTTCGTAAAACTTGGTGATGATAAGTCGCGGATTTATCGTGTAATTCTTGTTTGTTGTAAACGATGCTCAACATTTGTAAATTGTTCGTTACGAGGCGTTCCAGTTTGCAGCTTGTTTCAGGCGCGGCAGTAGGGACATCTTCAGGAACGAAGAGATCATCACTCGTGAAAAATCTGATAAGCTTCGATTTATTTTTCGCCATGTTGTAAATATTTTCACCAAATTCCAAGATTTTTCGCGATTCGTCAAATTCGTTCCGTTTTGTCAATATATAAGCGTAATGATTGATTAAGCGGAGTGCGAGGAATATTGTTTCCGGTTCTGACTCAAAATTCTTCATTGTCTGCAAAGCTGTTGCCAAAGTCTCTCGCGAAAGATCCTCGTCCCCGAGACTCATCAGCACTTTTGAACGCTCGTAAAACATCGTTATTTTCATTGCAATCAAACGATAAGTACGCCCATCTTTGGTCAATATTTCTTCTATTTTTCGTATCGTCTCATCTATCAGTTCAATTATCTCTTTTCTAGTTTCGAAACAAACTTTTTCTTCCTTTTCTGCTTCAATAATCTTCGATAGCTTCTTTATGGACTGATAAGATTTATGTAATATCACATAAGGCGAAAACGATGTATCCATTTTTTTATTTTTCATACATCAACTTAGTCACTTTGTTTCGCATGAAAACGGAGGAACTATTTCCAATTTGATAAACCATCAAATTTCTTCGCTAATTTTGCTTCGCTTTTGTTCCGGGCTAAACAACGGACTTCTCACCATCCAATTAATTGCGCGGTATTCAAGGCATTAAATTTGCTTTTCGCGCCGTCTCAAAATTATCTGACACCGGAAATTCGATAAGTTCGACGATAAATTTCGAACCGTTTCTACTCGATGGTTCTTTCTTATTATTATTCAATTCAAAACGAAGTCATAGAAGTTTCATTTGCGATTGACAAAAAATCTAACCTAAAATTCCGAGTAAAATATTTCATGGCGCAGCATTCACCGCTAGCAGCGCCACGCGTGGACAGCCGGTAGCCGATAGCCACAAAAAAAGGAATCTCCTTGATCGAGAATTCGATGTATGTTTATATACAATAAAAATAATGACAAAACCTTATCTTTTTTTTCTGGCATGTCTGCATTTTCTCGATTCTCCACTTGATCGATGATTCTGCGAAAAATCGTAATAATTTTCGCGCGTTGTTTATCGTCGCTGATTAGTAAACTTTGTGCGTAATCATCAACGCGGAAACGTCAATTTAACATGCCTGCTGATAACGCGTACTCGCATCGCACAGTCTGGAATTGGACTTGATTCGATCTTGACACTTTTGCTTATAGGTGCATGCTCGACGCGGTATTGTACTTATATTGTCGCGTGGGTAGGCGAGCACTCGTTTTCCCACTGAATTAAAATAAACGATTGAAACTGCGAGCATCGCGAATGAACGTGTGGCAAAAAAAAAATCACATAATTAAATTCAGCTAATCATGAAATCGAATAAATCGAAAAAATCATAAACATCGAAACATAAATTTTAATTTTTCATTATTATCGATTAAAACCGGCAAAAAGAATTCTTATTGGAAATGAAAATAGCGAAATCAACGTTGGTCTTCCTAATTTTCGTACTCATGCTCTCCATTTTTGTGGCAAACGTTGCTGATCTTATAAATGTTAATTCACCTGCCGCGCGAGACAAACCATTTTCCAATGGCCTGGATAACACAACGCCGATGTGGACAGAGCCAAGAAAATATCAAATTGGCGATTCGATGAACAACCTCATGTGGTTCCTCCAAGTAAGCTAAACAAAAATTAACGGGTCTGCCACATTTTCCGCAAATAATTTCCTTCGTTCCACTCACGCTGTCAATTCGAATATTCTCATTTTTCGAGCCACCGTTTTCAGATTTCTGACCTTCACATCAGCATTTTTGCCGATCCGTCCAGAATAAACGAACTCAAAGAATTTTGTGACTTGACCGTCAGTACTCTGAGACCTTCCGTTGTACTGGCGTCAGGTGAGTGTCAAAATATATGACAAAACTTTAAAAACTGCAACTCTTTCCAATTGAAAAACTCGATTTGAGCGAGCGGCTAACTCTGACCTTGAAGACCTTGAAAATAAAATGAAACGTTTCAACGAATCAGGTGATTTGACGGACGCAAAAACTAAGGATGGAATGGGATCGAGGCAAATGTTGTCCGAATGGAAAAAGTACAAGAAAATACTGGACGAGACGAAAGTTGCAAAAAAGACGTTGTGGCTGGACGTCAGAGGGAACCACGGTGAGCAGGATCCTCCCAAATATCTCGTTTTGCCAAAAAAACTGTGATTTTTTGAAAAAAATGAAAAATAACATTGAATCTTAATTCCAGACAACTTCAACGTTCTCAATGAAAATTCGACGGATAATTTTTACTCGAATTATTCGATCCAAGGAAAAAATCATTCGAGGTCTTACACGCGCCAGATCAAAGTCGGTACGGAGAAATACAGTTTCGTTGCTATAGACGCTTGTTTGCAACCAGGTCCGAGGAGACCGTTCAACTTTGTGGGAGCGTTGGACGCGGTTGAGATTGAAAAGATTCATCGTCTGGTGGCCGAGTCGCGAAAGAAAGAGTCGGATTACATATTCTGGTTCGGTCACTATCCAACTTCTTGCATAATAGCTCAATGCGAAGACGGAGTGAGAAGTATGATAGGTGAGAAAAAGGACAGCAAGCAAATATATTTTCTCCAAAAACCAAGTATTTGAGCTCATGAAATCGATAATAATAATAATTCATGTTGAAATGAAAAAATATATATAAACAAAAAAAAATAGGCAGATACAAGGAAAGCATGGTTTACATGTGCGGCCATTATCACATGCTTGGTGGACTTGTGCCTAACATGTACACGTTGCAACAAGCCGGCTTTTTAGAGCTTGAGCTAGGAGACTGGAAAGATAATCGAATGTGAGTAAAAATTCAGAGGAAAAAAATATCAAATTTCTATGAAAACGAAACAGCAAAAAGGAATGAATTATTTTTCACATCCACGCTTCAAAATTTGACAAAAGTCAACAAATTCTGAGTTAATTTAGTCCAATTATCGCACGAATGATTTTTAACCCTAGTTTACTAATTCTGGGTCAATTTGACCCGTATCGCAATCGTATTCCGACTGAATAATCAAACATTTTCGTGTGTTTCTTTTGTTTGATTAAAAAAATGCGAAAAAATATGAATTTCTTCTAAAACTATGAGCACCCGAAGGTCCTGGGTCTCTGGGACCCATGACTGTGTTTACTGGGCCTGTAAAAATGTTGTAGTAATCTAGGGTTTAAATGCGAGGGATCATTCCGACGTGGTGACTTTTTGTGACACTTGCAAAAATACATCGAACTCGAATTTTTATTTTTCTACGTTTCGAGCTCGTTTATCGAATAATTTCGATGAAAAATTATGATTTGCTTTGAAATCACTTCCGCATATGATTCCAATTGAAAAATCCACGATTGAGTGAACCCTCAACTTTTACAATGTATTGAGCTTTGAAAGAAATTGATAAAATTTAAAAGTAGATAAAAGGCGGCTCTCTGACCCACCCATATTGTCAGGTATCGTCTCGCTGTAATAGACCATGGTCAATTCTCGTTCACTGACATAAAGCACCGAGAGTGGCCTGTGGTATTAGTCACCAATCCAAAACACGCTCTTTACGCGATGCCTCAAAAAGAAAATTCACAGTCTATCGTTGAATCCACGCACATCAGGTAATTCAGGCAGCTACGAATAAAAGCTTTTTTGCATAATCATGAAAAACTATCGATTTCGTTTTCTAATTATTTTCTCTAAGCCACGAGGCGTCGAGAATTATTATGTATTACAAAAAAACAAAAAATTCCTCAGGATATTGGCGTTTTCACTGTCTCCGATTAAATCTGTTCGAATAAAAATCGATGAAAATCCCTGGAGAGATTGTTATCACGTTAAAGGACCACTCTATGCAGCCAAATGGAATCCCATCGATTACAGCAGTGGAATCCACCAGATTCGAGTTCAGTAACTTTCTTTCTTGTCTCCTTTGTCACAATCAACAAAAAAACGATATTATCGTGTCGCGCGATTATTTGATTTTCACTTCAAACAAATTGGTGCCTCAGAAAATTCATTGCGTTAGTCTTAATCTTCAAAAAATCGCGTTCGCGTGGTGAACAAAGAGAAAACTATATTTTTCATAGAATATCGATGGAGAACCTTCGATGAGACGTTGCAATATTTTTCAGGTTTTTGTCGTCGATGACGTAGGAAGGGAAAAGGAAATACTACAACCGTTTACACTGGATGGCACCCAATTATCTTTCAGAGTTTTGCCCAGATTGGTCCTCATGTCAAATGCCAGCACGATCGTAAGTTGGAAATCTCAATTTCACGTACTTTTCCTGCTTTTTTCATCTTCAACGAAAATTCTGCAAAATTGCGGGAATAACGAATGAAATTTTGTTCCAGAACTCGTTATGAATTGCAGGCTTTTTCGTATTACAGCAAAAAATGAATTTTCGTTCCGATTCTCTGGGAATGTGATATCCACTGAGTTTTTTTAAAGATTTTGCTGATGATTTTTTTTCTTCAGTTCCAGTTGTTCTTCGGAACGATCCTTCTCGTCTTAATCGTGCCACTCTGCCTCTTGCGGTTCCTTCATGTCCTGTGTGAACGGAATCGAATGAGGCGGCCGAGACTTCGAACGCCAATTATTGGTTGGTGGGCACGAAAGTTGTGGATCCTATCGACCATCGACCGGCTGTTTTTTNACAGCAAAGAATGAAATTTCGTTCCGATTCTCTGGGAATGTGATATCCACTGAGTTTTTTTTAAGATTTTGCTGATGATTTTTTTTCCTCAGTTCCAGTTGTTCTTCGGAACGATCCTTCTCGTCTTAATCGTGCCACTCTGCCTCTTGCGGTTCCTTCATGTCCTGTGCGAACGGAATCGAATGAGGCGGCCGAGACTTCGAACGCCAATTTTTGGTTGGTGGGCACGAAAGTTGTGGATCCTGTCGACCATCGACCGGCTCTTTTTTCCGTTGGTTTTGTACGCGCTTTACCTCACCGTTGGTAAGACGGAATATATTTTTCGCATTTTTTACAATTTTATTACAAGATTTCGCATTTTTTGTGGATTTGGTGAAAAAAAAACTAACAAGAAAAATTTCACAGGTCCTTGGGCTGTTGGTGAAGTTATAGAAAATCGAATAGGCGTGGTTTTCGCCTGGGGAATGTTTATCGGCGACGTTTATTTGCCGGGCTCGTTTACATACGCCTATGGATTTTTCCAATTGTTTTCCTTCCATTTACCGTTGATGATGATTCTTGCCCATCAAGCCGAAAGACGGTACGCCATAAAAAAAAAGAATTTATTGCGAAACTTGAAGATTTTTATAAATTTCTCTTTTTTTTTGTTTCTCAATGCAATTTTTCTGGCAAAATTTTCTTTCGCTTCCGAAAAATATGAATTTGTGGATGTTTGGTATAAATTTTGTAGGCTAGACACAATGGAACGACCCCCGAGCAAACCACCAACGATCTTCCGTTTACTTTGGAGGAATTTGGCATTTTTGTTACTTATAACCATGCAATCCACGATGGTATATTTTTTCTGGTTGGCTTACGGCACCCTCGCTGTGGTATTATGTCCATTGAGAACTTGGAGCATAATTCTAGCGATTTACTTATGGTATCAGGTGAACTCGATGCCTCAGAGCTGTTTGAGGTTCGTGCCAAATATTTTTTTGCACAATTTGATAAAAGCGAAAAAAACGAAGCAACAAGGACGTTTATTTAGTGATATAATCAACCTGGCGAATGGGTAATTTTACAAAAGCTTCCGATCGTTACAGGCCAGCCTCGAGAGTGTGGTCAACTTCCGGACGAGTGGCGAACCACGAGATCAACGAGAACCAAAGAAACGCTGATGATCGGAAAGAAACTTGAAGAGACTGGAATCTCAAAAAATTACGTCGTCCTATGAAAAACCCAATTGTTTATGTTTTTCTAAGTATTTCCATTTTTTCGACTCATTTATTTCGACGAGACTGAAGTATTGCTGTTGATATAATTTTTAAAATAATTTTATTCGCGATGGATAATCAAGTTATTGCCCAAAAGGGATTTTGAGTATACTCATTAGTTTTTTTGGTGTAAGGAAATAGACGCGCGCACATAATTCCGAGTCTTAAAGTTCCGAAAAACTCTCGAGTTTCAATCTCGATCCGTAGGGTCTTTTTCCAAAAGTATTGAACCATAGAAACTAGTAGAATTTCGATAAGTTTACAAAGCAACGGTAGAGCGAGGCTTGGATTATTGAGTCTTGTTTATTTCGTCGAAAAATTAACATTTTTTGACACTTTTATTTACAACGATATCGTCCTCCTGATAGTTACCCTCGACAGTGATAGTAAATAGTCGAATTGCTTCGTAGCTTGTGCTTCAATAGTCGTAGAGAATGTGTCGAAATGTTGACGTTCTATTGTGCCATCCGTTCTCCAAGGAAATCCTCGTGGTCGTTCGTCATTTTAAAATTGAGAGGCTTCTATCGATCGACGCGAAAAGGCAAATGAGATGAAGAAGTAACGAAATAATGAGACGCAGCTAATCGAGCGCGAGATCCCGCTGGTTATTAGAAATCTATACAACTCGTACTATATTTTTATACGTATAACAAGTTCCATTGAACTCTGTTGATTTATTGATATAGATCAGTCCCACCGCCTTAGACGTTTCGTGCAGTATCTTGTGATATTCGACCATCGCTAATTATCATCGTAAAATATATATACATGACGATTTACAGGCCCCGTGAAAACCGAATGTTCAGCAATGTAAACTGAGATTTTCGTTCAAAATTTCGACCGGAACTGGAGTTTACATTTTTGCCCATTCACTCAAACTCGAATCCTGTATAATCGTTGCTGTGAAAATATTACGATGCACTTTCCGAGTAATCTTCAACGTTTACATTCTCCAAAGTGTTGAGTTGAGTAATGAAAGTATATTAGACTTTGATCTTTATGTTTACAGTGATCGACACACGGTTTACGTGTCGTAGTTGAAGTTACGAACTGTATTTCGTGGGATATTAATTGCAATACCAATGTATGTGTGTATATAAATAAATCAATATTTTATTCTATATACATACATACGTTTATATTATGCTGAGAGTGTAGACTGTATCAGTAGAGTTTTGTTGCTGAAATGTCGAAGCAACTGTTACAACAGTGTGCCAATAAAAATCCTGATGGAGGTTTTAAAGCGCCTAATTATTTTTTCGTGTTTTTCAATTCATTTTTTACGATGATAACCGTGTGAAATATCCTCGCTATATGCAATTTTTTGTTACGTGTAGTTCACACACACACACGCATGATCATTCGTTGGAGACTTAAATTTTGTTATTTGAAGAAGAAAATTCGTAATATTTGAAAGTGACTACGCGAGACAAAAGCTTTTCAGAAACTTGAATTTCTGTAGGTAACACGAAATGTCGGAATGATCGTTTGGTAATTTTGATTATACCGTAACTTTTGCTGGAGGCAGATCGAAACGGTGGAAGAGTCCGAATGTTTTTTACACGATTCAGAAGAAAAAACGAGGAGTTTTTTTATTCCTGACGTTTATAAAGGTTTCATTGAGCTCGCAGCCAGTTTATTGACATCTGCATTTTTTCAAAGTGCCAGCAGGAGGCGCTAGGAATATATGCGCGTGTGTATGAGTGCACGACCGTGGACAGGGTGACCGTAGTTTCGTGAAAAGTGTTTTCTTTCGGTGTCTACTTTTTACGATGTCGGGGGAAACACACGATATCTCTTGGGCTTTGAAATTACTCGAGCGCGAGCATGATGTCGAACAAAATTATCTCGCGAAAAATTGGGCTTACATATGCTCTACGTTGGTCGGAGCATTCATACCCACGGGCATGAATTATTATCTTAGGAGACCTGCTTGGGCTGGTATGGTTAACTTTTTTTCTCACTGCTAAGAATCACTCCGATCTCTCGTTGATTTTTCTCCTTCATTTCGCAAACAATTAACCCTCAACTTGTCACAATTCTGTCGATCAAGTGCTGTCATTGCCAATTCATTGTTGAACGAAACATTCGAACGAATATAACCTCAAACTTTACGACGTTATGCAATACATCCTCGTTATCCACGGAACAACAATTTTCTTACCATAAAAACAAATTGTTTCTCTCCAGGTATTCAATACCACTTTCTTCTCGGAGCTATAGGATTTGGAGTCGGACATTTATTGACAGAGCGAGAGAAGTTTGTCCTTGCTCGCAGAGACGCGATAATGCGAGATTACATTAGACTTCATCCGGAGGACTTTCCTCCCCCAGGTACAGTAAAACCTGCTCCTTAGAAACTCAGAAACTGAGAAATTCCTTGATATTCGTAAATTCCAAAAACGTGTCCATTGAAAATTCTGATAATTGCTGCGCGAGAAAGAAAAAACGATTTTTTCATGCGATACAACGTCGTCATCAAAATCGATCTTCGGTGACGTAAAAAAATCGTTGCGTTAGATACACGGGAATGTTGTTGAATTTGTCTAAATTTTTTTTTTTCCAGTCGAAGGAAACGGGAGGTTAATTTTTCTTTTTCTCATTTATTTCAGAGAGAAAAAAAGTTGGCGAGCTCTTTGAGGAGTGGGTTCCGATTCGTTGAGGGTTCGATCGTTATTACTTTTTAGAATTATTATAAAATCATTGTTTCTCTGTCTTTGCTCGTGCGTGGGCAAGGGTGGGAAATATTTAGGAGGGAATCCCTGTACATGCATTCTGTAAAAAAAAAAAGGAAAAATACAAAATTTGAAAAAGCGAAGAAACAATTTTTTCGTTGGGTAGTAATTTTTTAAATAAATATTCGAACGAGTCGGCCGCTTTGACAAATTTCAAATAATTATTTCTCGGAGAATCGGACATCTCGATAGTACATTTTCAGTTATTCGCACGCTTTGGACAAATATCGTAGAGATAAATATTTATGATAAGAAAAAAACAAACAATGCAAACATTCACACGACAAATGTTGAAAATTCGAGGCACAATCACAAATCCATGCTCCTTACATGATGCACGATGCCTTTTGTTCCTGGCAAAAGAGAATTACTATGGAACTACGCGAATAAAATAATAATAACATTAAGTGTACGTGAAATCACGAGGACGTGATTTTAATTATAAAATCGATGAATTTTACAATTAAAAGTAATAATAATTATTGAACGACGATTCCATCGAGTCTTTTCGAATCTTTTTCGCAAGTTTTCTCTCTTTTTCATTTTCTCTCTGGATTATAATTATCATTGGCTAGTCCAGTTCCTTTCGCGTCACCCAGCCAAGGATACTTGTTGGGACATTCCCTGCACGTTTCCAAATACCTGTGGAAAAAAAAACCATCGGATTTAATTCAAAGTTTGAATTTTATTCGCCATTGCAACCAGAAAACTTTTGTGCGATAAATTTCGTTCGAAATAACGAGAGAAGACTCGTCTGCTCCGAAAGTCTCGGTTCTTACAAAATTTCTCGAATTTTTAGTTTGAATTTTTTTTATAACGAAAAAAAAGCAAAGAAAATTGAATAAAAAAAAAATTTGAATAAATCTTCATTATTCTCACCGAGTTGCCGTGAAATTGGACTCTGCTGGTTTGAAATCGAGGGCACACTTGTTGGCATTGTTGCAAGCTGGTCCAGGAACGTTGTCTTTTTTCTTACACGTCCAAGCCTCGTAATTGGTCAGAGATTTCAGCGGTTTCGGGTCAGTCATCCAGGTCAGGGCTTGGGTCGCCGTGACGAAGTAAACATCGGGTCTGGAAAATGAAAAACGAAAATGTTTTTTTTTAACACGAACACACGGAGTGACGAATTTTCTGGAATGATCAACTTTTTTCTATTTGTAGCAGTAATTCACGAAATTGGTATTTTAAGAATTTGAGAGAAATTTCTCAATCAACTTACAACGTGACGGCCCAGTCAAGGAACTTTGCAAGACCTCTTTCGAGCTCTTTGATCTGGAACCAGTTGGTGTGAAACGGCATCATGTAAGGTGCACGATTCTGTTCATAATAACGATTGAAATCTTCTTGCAACCATTCGAAAACTTCTTGAGGATCGTGATTGTGAAGGACGCACTGATCGAGATAAGGACAATGACCTCCCTCGTAACTTTCGACGTAATGGGCGTTGAGGGGCAATTCCCAGACACCTGCGACAACGGAAAAATGAAATTTTACAAAATTCGGTAAAAAAAAATCTCTAGCAGCATCAATTTTTTAAATTAAATTCGTCGATCTTGTGTTTTTTTTTTTTTCTAAGAATCAGGGAGACTAATCATTACCTGGGAATGATTTAGTGGGACAAGTTCCTGCTTTGCACTCGTGAGGAATTTTGTAATCCAACGTGTATGGCCAAATTGGAATTTTCGATGGAGAGATTCCCACGCTGCTGTCATAAATGTAACCAAAATCTTCAATGACTTTGTACTGCGTATTGCGACCAGGTTTCAGGTACGGAGCTCTCATTCCAACTATTTCGCTGCTCGTTATGTTGCTGAAGTGTTTCAATATCTCTCGCATTCCTATCATCTCACCGACCCATTCTTCGTAACCTTTGTCCTCCAGACCTTTCTGTAGTCTGAAAATTGAACGAGAAAAAAAAGGTAATTGGAATTTTAACGACGAAATTATGAGCATTAGGAATTTCGTGCGTTTGCGAGTGAAAAATTGTCGAGAAAACACGAAAAAATTGAACCTCCAGTGATCGAGTGACTATCTCTTCGTTACAAGTTAAAAAATTTGAAAAAACAACGATGAAATTTTGTCGTACTTACGAAATTGTTTCTGTCGCTATTTCGTGACCATCGTGGGCAAAACTTTGGACCATGTTGTAGTTGCAGTATTCGTGAGATATGAAAAAAGTTCCTTTCAGTGGACAGCCGTTCGGGTTGACACGATCCTTGTCGAATATTTTTTGATAATGATCGAAATTGTTGTGGTTTATCGCGCCGTCGAACGTCAACAATATCATCTGAGGCGTCTGTTGAAAAAATGTCACAAGCTTTATGCAAATTCTTCGATTTTTCATCAACCCAAAATTATGCGGTCACCGGTTTTTTCTTTTTAAAATAAAAAATCAATTTTCAACTTTTATTCGAAATAAATAGAAAATTTCTGGTGATAATTTTTTTTCAATCGAATGTTAAATTACTGAAATAATGAAATCGTAATATTTACATCTTCTGCCAAAAGTCCCCCGGGGATAAATGTACCGTCCCGAGAGCAGAAACAATACGGCAGTTCACAGTTTGCTGGATCACATCTTTCTGCTAAATCTGTAGGTGTTTCGGTGATGGGAGCCGGAGCTGAAAATTGAAATAAAAAAATGAGATTTCATGCTGATTTTTCTTTTAGCGAGAAATTACACATTTTCGGAAATGGGGAAAAACTCACTGGTAGGAATTGGTCCACAACGAGCTTCGTTTTTGAAAGTACAGAACTTGCTAATGTCATCGAAATGCAATCCGGAAGGACACCTGTTCAGGTAAGGATACCCATCGACGCACTAAATTTTGGAAGAGAGGAAAAAAATTAATATTTCGATAAATATTTCGATGAGAATTTTCATACAATTCGGTTTTTTACCTGATAAAATCTTCTGCATGTTGCTGGGTCTGCAAAGTTGCCATTTCCTTGTCCCTCTGGACACGTGAATTCTTCTTTTTTATTCTCCTCACTTTTGCTCTTTTGGCAATTGACTGAAAAAAATGGAGAAACTCTCAGTGAAATTGTCAACTGGAAAATTTTGCTTCTCCTGCTCTGATGATTTTTAAAATTATTTTCATTTAAATTTGTAGGATTTATATATTCGATTAGAAATCCACGATCGAGTGCCTTCTCTTTGCAAGGCACACGTTCACGTATGCAAAATACTTACAAGTTGCAACACCGAGAATTATATATACGAAAGGCAAAAAGCTGTAAAAGTTAATCAACGCGAAGCACCCGTTTAACGGATGAACGAGATGAGGAAATGTCAAGGTTGACTAACCATTCGAATATCCTCAGTATAAATTCTTGTTTTATGAAATTCGTGGATTTCACAATCTTTGATTATTTATGTTTTTTCATCTTTCCATTCTGCACATTTTCTTCTCTCGAAAATGTCACCCACCGCGATCTATTTTATTCAAAAACGATTTTTTATGAAAATAATTATTCCCACTTATTTCTCGATTTTTCGAAATCGTGAATAAAGTTCGAATTTTTAAACAAATTGAGTTTTGATATTTGTCTTTGATGAAAAATGAATATTTCACTGTTTTCTTGAAATCACGTAATTTACAAAGTTGTACAATTTTTTTAAGAGTCTCAAAATTTTGATATCGATGATTAAAGGAAATTGGAGACGAAGACCAATGAAAATTACAGTTAGGAAAAGAGTCTCCGGTGAACCGGTGATGGCTTTAGAAAATAAACGGGAGAAATTCCGTGAGACGACGCGCGGTTCTCAGAAAAGAGTCTTGAGAAAGCGCGTGACATACGCGTTGCCACGAGACGTTCCAAATGAATGAAACGTTGTATCGTCAAAGCCAATAAAATAGATTCGCTACCGATGCAGATATAAATTCTTAATTGACGAGTTTTCGACAGCAGATCGTGAAATTCAATTCCATCTCATGGAATGTTCATATTTATGAAAATTTATTGCGTATCCTCTCGATAAACACTTTGAAGAATGCTCGATTGGAAATTTAACTGACAAGCATCGTTGATTGTATCGCAATAAAATAATAAACAGTTGACGCTGATCGTCAGGTTTCTATTTTCACAAAATTTGCTCAAATTCCCAAAAATAAATTTCTTAATATTTTACGATTTTCACCAGACGATTGGAATTTTCGTTTCATCAAATTTCCAATTTTTCGAGCCAATCGAAGGCGATTATTTCGTAGACGATCAGAAAAAAAAAGAAAAAAGAAAGTCCATCGCCTGCCATTTTTAGAAAATTTTCTCAAATTCCAATTTCCAAAAACGAATTTTTTAATATTTTACGATTTTCGTCACACGATTGGAATTTTCGTTTCATCAAATTTCCAATTTTTGGAGTCAATCGAAGGCGATAATTTCGTAGACGATCAGAAAGAAAAAAAAGAAAGTCCATCGCCTGCCATTTTTAGAAAATTTGCTCAAATTCCAATTTCCAAAAACGAATTTTTTAATATTTTACGATTTTCGTCACACGATTGGAATTTTCGTTCCATCAAATTTCCAATTTTTCGAGTCAATCGAATGCGATAATTTCGTAGACGATGAGAAATAAAAAAGAAAGTCCATCGCCAACGGGAGTAAGAAGGCCACGTATGCAAATCCATAAGATCGATGATAATAGTACGCTCCTTGTTTTTCAATGATAAATAACGAGTTTAACGGTTTTCTGTGTCTGTCTCGCCTGGATAAAAATGTTATCGTGAAACGAGATCAACGAACGTCCAGGAAAAAACGTGACTAAATTGTCTACGTCGATCCTGAGAAATTCACAGCTATAAAGAAGAAGAAACGAAGAAAAGGAGTGACAAAGTTACAGAAGTTAATGGAACGGGAAAAGACGCGTGTAAAACTTTGCAATCGTTCATTGCCAATAGCTCGAAAACGGGATGGTGAATCCTTTCGAAACGTGGCACGTAGTTTCGTAATTCTGCCCTGCGGATGTCTCTTGAAAATAAAAATAATAAAAAATGTTGGAAATCGCTCCGGCAAAACTAATTCCTTTGAGGCATTCAAAGCTTCGAGGAAATTGGTAGGAAGTCCTCTGGGGAATTAAGGACTTCACGTAATGATAAATAATATGAAATAATCACGTGTCTAATAAGCACAAGTACAACTTGAATCATGTTTGCTTCTGCCCAAGAGAGATACAAGTGAAAGTACATAAGCTGCTGATAATTACAACGTGACCTTACAAACATTCAACCGAACGACAGTCGCAATGCGTCTGTCCGGTTACGATTATCATTATTTTTTCTCATTGCAAACGCGCTCGTCGTCATAACGACTTTTCCAATATTTCGATAATATGTCTCGAACTTTCGTACGAATTTTAAATTGTCACGTGATGAGCTCAACGCAGTCGCCAAGTTTGACGAGAGGCATAGAAAGTGAAGGTGCCAGCAGGCGAATTCTACTTTAGGAACAACATTCCTTGTACTACCGATCAATGTACAGTTAAGTTGATACAGTAAAATCTCGTTTACCTCGTAGTGACAGGACCAAAATATCGAGGGATTGAAAAACGTTGAAAAATCTAGAATTTTTATCATCGAAAAATTTTCCCTTGTTTTCCCAAAAATGTGTTGTCTAAAAATTACCGGATGCAGAATGCACCGAATATTCATAGAAATGAAAAACTGACTTGCGCTGAATTCGAAATAAAATTGACGACAGAATAATTCATAAAATGTTCAAAAATATTCGATTAAATGTTGGAATTTTTCAAATATTTATTCAACGAAAAACTGAGGAACAAATTGCACGAAATTCGTATGTTTGAAAATGTGTTTTAAGATGAACGATTATGTTTGGAAAATATTGCAAATTTTAACGTCCATTGCACAGAGCTGTGTCGGATAAAAATGTCACGACACTCCGGCGACGTAACGGTTGTTTTCACTCTTACAATTGGCTCCTATAATTTCCTCGGAATGAAAGTGATCGTCAAATTCCATTTTAATTCCCACACAACGTTTATCTCCAAAGAATCTTCAAGCTCTTTATTTCCCTGACTGAATGAATTACCGAAAATTTAAACGTTCGTCTCGTAACAGTTGTGTAATTTATATCTTCTGATAAAAAATCGAATAATTATTCAAAGTTATATTTTAGAAAGTCTCATAGATGCAGACACCGATTCCATTAAATCGAACAAATAAACTCAAAAAGTTTGTACGTGGGCGAGCTCGTATCGAGGAATTATCAGGGAAATTACGAAATTACAATTTTGCTGAACAGTATGGACGGAAACATTTTTTTTCTTGCAAAAACGATTTTTTATCGAAAATCGCAATTTTCTCGAAATAAAATCGATCATTCCAATCCCCGAGAAAACGAACGCCCAATAGTTGAAAAAAAAATGACGATAAAATCGGTTTGTGCGAATATGCCATCGAATAATAATTTTTACTGCTCAAAAAAAATTAACTCAACGATTATTCGAATATTTAACGATCTCACAGCCACATGCACAAAATTCACGACACGAAGTGTCCGATCGTCAGAAATTTCGTGATTTTATTCAAACGTTAAATTTGAATTTAACGAAAAAATAATTTGGGGATTAAACACACGCGATTTAATGGCAAATTCACGGTTCACAAGAATTTCGAATTTTATGAAAACGTAATAAATATTTTTTCAAGATTATTATTTATTCGTTGAATATTTTGTTCAAAATTTTGTATATAATTCTGTTGGGGAATAATTATCGCTTGAATTTGTATTCAATGAAACGTGTCCTACCTGCGAGAACCGTTAACACGGCGCAGACGATCACCGTCTCGTACAACTTCATATTAACAACTAACAAACTGTTACCAGGGAAATTCTGAAAGGTACAAAAATCCCCTTCTCCCTGTAGAACAGCGGATTGCGTTCGCTGGAAGCCCGCCCCATGCGTCCACAAAACACTGCGGCCTTTATCGAGAGCTTCCAAAGAGATCAACTATAAACGTTGAGATCGTATCATCTGCCTTCCGCGAGGCAAAGGGAACACCAAGAGAACAGCTCTCTCAGACACCAAACTGCAGAGCAGGTCTCCATCATCCGGAAAGATACTGTGTCATTTTCCTTTGTCTTTCCAGAAAAAAATAAGAAAAGTCGTAATCGAGGAAGCTAGTGAAAAATTCGAACTAAAAATTATATCGACACAGAAATTTTTCGAAATGTTTTGGTCCTCGTTTTTCCATTTAATTTTAAATAAATCTGTTGAAAATTTTTACTGTTGTCTCGAACGATTCATTTTATGGGGAGCATGAAGAATTTTGTCGAAATATTCTCCAAGACCCTCTAAATCTTTCACGATCTTTTTTATTTTTCAAACATTTCCTTATCGTTTTTTCCTTGCTTTGTTTTTTTGTTCCTATTTCTTCTTCTTTTCCTTATTCTCTTTCTCCGAGTTGAACAACAGCTTTAAAATTCACAGTCGAGCCTGATTGGCTGACCACTTTCTAGCACGGACTCGGAACGAGCCAGAGAAAAGTTTCTTCGTACGTTGGACTAGCTGTTACAGATGACGATCCCCTCTCGTTGACTCCTTTTTCCCAACGTCGATTGAAGTCTCAAAATCTTGGAAAGATTTCCCGAAAATTTCAACGTTATTCGAAAGGGAAATTTAATTCTTCAACTTTTCGCTTTATTCTTTTGCAGAATTGGCACAAATGTGAAAGTGAATTAATGTGTATCATGGGTTATGAACTTTGGTTACATTTTCTGGGTCAATCAATTTTAACACGCAGGATTTTTATGCATATTTCATTTTAATCGATCGTTCGTGCATTTATTTACATTTTGGGAAGTTTTTATCCAGGTCAGGAATGCTCTTGAATCGTTGGCTTCAAATTTTTCGAAATTTCGTCGAAAATTTTGAAAATCTCGTCGATTTTGATTCGAAAGAATTTTTTATCTAAATCTTATTGTCCGATTATACTTTTCAGGCTGTTTGAGTAAGAAAACTGAATTGTATCAAAGATACAATTTTATCATATTTTTCAAGTCCATGATTTCGAGAAAAATTCAAGAAATATCGAAAAACTATTTTTCCGCCGTATTTTCTTGAAAAATTAGAAAATTCTTTGGATTTTATTAGTATTTTTAACAAATTAATTCACATTTTTCTATTTCTGGCGAGAAAAGATTGATCAAGTTCTGTGAAATGTTTACTCGACCTGTCGCTTTGTTTGAAAAGAGAAAAATGATTGAATTCATTTCCTCGAACGTATATGACGTTTATTTTGTTCCCCGAACGTGGAAATCGACGAGTTTTCAATGCACCTGTACAATGTGCCTCGTCCTTCTCGCTCTATGTTCGTGAATCTCCCCTCGACCTTAGCACACACTAGGAACAGGAGAAACCGGCTGTCTGACGAGCTCCAACACACTTTCGGCCACAGTGGGCGTAACCCGTTTGATCATGTTTGGGTTTTTTTTCCACCTCGACTTCTTATTTTCACTTATTTATCACGATGCTACGTATGGTCTCGAAAAATTATTGTGACGTCCGCAATGTTTTGTTTTTTATCATTCAGCATTTTATTGTCTCAATTTTTTCGTGGCTGCGATAATTTCCGGAGAATTTTCCAATTATGTCGCATTTTTAGTTCGAATTTATTGCATTTTTTATTTAAAGTTCCATGGTAAGAAATCTCTGCATGGAAATCGATTTTTTTTTTCAGTCTTGTATCAATTTTCATATTTCACTCCATTTTTCTCTTCGACTTGAGAGAAAAAAAAATCTGAGAAGATTCACAATTCAATATTAACCATTCGTGGACCTTTATTCTTTTTCGCCTTTTCGTCAGTTTTTTTCTTTTTCCTGTTTTTATCGTTCGCAGGGTCCGTAGTTTTTTTTGGCCAATATTTATTCGTGTAATTTGGATGGCGAGGCACGATTTTTAATTCTTGACGAACCAAATCGAACATCGTGATCGACGGTTCATCGAGAAGATATCGAGTTGTGTTGACAAAGTTCAAGCCCCATTGAAGGGTGGCGTTCCAGTTGGTCTGACCTTTCATGACCCTTCGTGTAATATCGGGTAACTGCAAAATCACGTCACCAAAAAGAGCGCAGTTTTCTAATATTGTTGTTATTGCTGTGAAATAAATAAATAAAGTTATAAATATATTTCGAAATTATAAATAATCATTAATTATAATTATTAATGCCTCACCATGCCTGATCGTCAAATTTTTTAAAACTTCAACGTTCCCCGAAAGAATATCTACACCCTTAATGATGTCACGATTTAGCTCGACAATATTCAACGTATTTTCCGCCAGCATTGCAACCATTTTGTATCGTTTTTCATAACTTTCCACGTCCCTCATATTCTTCACCACCTCTAAATGTTCTTTTCGACGTTTTACGAAATATTGTTTGACTATGCGAGACAAAAGTCAAGGAAAAAACATTCAAAATTTTGCATAATGAACTTTCTGAATGAAATTCCCGAATTTCGTACACATTTGTGTAAAAATTGATTATTTTGAGGATTCAACTCGAACCAACAAAGTCTAGTATAAAAAATAAAGACTTTGACTAATTTTCTTACGATTAGAATGTATTTTTTATTTTCAATATAAAAAAAGGATACACAGGCGTTCATTAATCCCGCCACTTTCGATCGAAACGTCATTGTCGATGTGGCTAGGGATTGGTTCTGACACTGGTTGGAGCACCGGTTCTTGCGCAGACGCAACACGTGTTCCAGCTGACGCAAAAGCCAAGAAAAATAATATTTGAGAATACATAATTGTTTGAATGTAAAAAAAGTATTTATGGAATCGTGGACACTTTGTTTTGCTTTTGAAATGAAAAATTCTACACTATTCGACTGTTTGTAATTTCTGTGAAAATTACAAAAGTAATTATAGCGAGCGAACCACATGCGTCCCAGTATTTTCGGCCATTTTGAAAAATGCGCCATCTGGCCACATAGTTGTCGAAAAGTGTAGAAACTCGCTGTCAAAATGACGAAGAATTTATACTCAAGCCGGAGATAACAATATTTCAGTGATAATATTGTTATGAAAACTGGTGCAGCATCCCATTTGGAAATTCCATTACACGAAGAATAAAACGTCATATATAAAAACTCTAGCAGCAATCACAAGGGAATGCTTTTCGTACAACTGTTCGTTGGCTGCTCGCGTATGGGTTATCGAGAAACGATATCCTGAAAAAGTTTTCATCCATCGACTGATCGTGATTGCCTTTTGAAACGACAGTTCTAGTTTTCGATAAACAAGTGTCTCATCACTTTGAGCTCCTGTGGTTATTCGATTAGAAAAAAACGTCAACAGCAATGGCGACGATGCAGGAGGCTAAACTCGACGTGAGTCTTTTCCCATCAACGTTGTTTCTCTTCCTGACTTTTATTTTTTCAACGTGGCAATTGAGTAGTGTCAATTTCGTTCTGCCTCAAATTTTCTCTCCAACGATTCTTCTTTTTCGTGTTACTTCGTAAAACATAACCTCAATTCTTTCTGCCACGATAAAAAATTCGGAGATCGAATTGAATTGCGAAGTTTTTATGACAAATTCTCAAAAATTCCAACATTTCATTCCTCCTTAACTCTTCGCAATGAATTCTTCGTCGTTATCGACTCTGAACTTGCATTATTCGCCAGATGTACGACGATGCCATGTACGGCATAGATCCTCAAAATGTAGAAGGCGAAATGACTGTCGGCTCTGTCCAGCAGAGAGCAAATCTCGGAGAACCAGATTTCAACACATTGGATGAGCCCATCCGAGATACAATTGTAAGTTTTTACTGATCGCTTCATTCAAATATTCATCGAGATAATAGAAACATAAAAATGTGGTAAATCGATTGAGAAAAATCCCTGCGGCCTAAAAAAAACTGAAACAAGTTGAGAAAATAATCTCCCGACTAAATATCAAGAAAAATGTTATCCCTGTCGCCTTTTTATCGTTTTCTTACAAAGATTTTCTTATTATTTCAATTTTTTCAACAGCTCAGGGACGTGAGAGCCGTCGGAAAGAAATTCTATCACGTTATTTATCCGAAGGAGAAAAAAAGTTTGTTGAAAGAATGTGAGTATGAACGGAGAGTCCCTGTGGTCAGGGACTCAATCTCAATGACAAATATTTCCATAAACAACAAATTTTGACGAAAAAATTTCTAATTTGCAAGATTTTTTTTTTATGACTGTTGTAAATATTTCTGAGGAATTGGTAGAAAGTTTTTAACGATTTGCTTGTATTTTTGTATTTCAGGGGATCTTTGGGGTCCGTTGGTGCTTTGCACATTTATGGCAATGTAAGAAACACTTTATCTTCTTGGCGTGTATTTGTAGTAAATGGAATTTTCTCTAAACGAAGTGGTGCCTCCATGAGAACGAAATTGTACAAAATTCTTGTAGAAATTAAATTTCTTCGTTCAGAATGTTAATTATAATTTTGCAGGATCTTGCAAGGTTCTTCCGACACGCCTAACTCGAACGACGGAGGTCCAGAGTTTGCAGAAGTTTTTGTAATAGTGTGGATAGGCTCGATGATTGTAACGCTAAACTCGAAACTTTTGGGTGGCAATATGTAAGGAAATTTTTGAAAAGTTTGATCACAAAGCTTTAGAAAAAAGTTGCGATTATTTGATTGATTTTTTACGGTTTACAGATCCTTCTTCCAAAGTGTATGCGTTTTGGGATACTGTTTGTTGCCAACGACGATTGCACTGATTGCTTGTAGAATAATATTGACGATGGAGCAGACGACGTTTTTGTTTTTCTTGAGATTCGTCATTTCGGTAATTGGATTCGCTTGGGCGACTTATGGTAATGATTCTGAAAATTCTCATGAAATTTGTCGACTATTTACATTCAACGAACGGGAGTTTACAGTAACGAACGTGAATTCATTTTTTCAGCGTCGATGGCGTTTTTGGGAGACAGCCAACCTCCGGGAAGGAAAGTTCTAGCTGTTTATCCGATTTTCTTATTTTACTTCGTAATCTCATGGCTAGTTATTTCCCACACGACATGAAACCCTTCGGGATGCCACTCAGGAGGCTGTAAAAAATAAGTAAAAGAAAAATAACGAAAAAATGTGAATCCAGCACAAACCGAGAATGATTTTTGCATTCAGCAGTCGCGAAGGAAATTCTTTTTCCACTGGAACAGTTGAAAAGCATTTTCTTCGTAATCGTTGTTTGACTAAATGTTCCGATCTCTTCCCAAGGAAATTCATAACTCAAACTTCTCTTTCGCATTCCAATTCGTCAATTAGAAACGCGGAATTTCGTCCGAGATAACTTTGTACTCATGATAATCATCTCGATACTTTTTCCCTCGTTCGCCGCAGCGAAAATTCCTTTTTTACACACACACGGAAAATTTAGCATTGAGAGGCTGTTGCGTGGCTGGAGTTTGCGTCCTTGGAATCCCGCGAAACATCTTCGTTTTTTTTTTCTTGAAAACAAGCATCGAAAATGTTGGGATAAAACAGAAAAAAACTTTCGTTTCATTCCTTAAAGCAAACTTCCACGTAACGAGCGATTTGCACTTTCATTTCGTTGTTTATTTCTCACTTTTTCCTTTTTTTACATTACGCCATTCTAGCCAGTATTTACACCGAATAACAAATAATGTTTTTACCAAAATCGCAATTGCATTCACTTTTGGTATTCATGTATATTGTATATAATATTTATGTATAGAGGATATTAAAAAAAAGGAGAATAGACATGGAATTTCAAGACTTTGAGCCGCAATTTAAAACCCTCTCCAAACCCAAATTCCAATGTCTTTGTGTTTTTAGAAAATTACACACTTTTACGTTTTTATTTTTGGTTCCAACGTTTCGATTCATCTTCACATATGGAAAAAGTATCTTTCTAGCTTTTTTAAAAGTTCCCTACTCTCGCAATGGCCCGGATAAGCGTACAGAGACTTTTGAACGGCGAGATAGCTCGTTTGCAAATCTCCAACCTCGTAAGCGAGGTTCGCACTGTTGAAATGTGGCTCGTACATGTAACCAGCTATTCCAGCTGCTGCGTGAAAATATGTACGTGCTGCTGTGACGTTCCCTTTTTTCATCTCCAGAACACCGAGATTGTTGTAAGAATTAGCGTGTCTATTGTCTGCTGCGGTTGACAATCGGAGACATTCTTCGGCCATGACTAAATCGCCTAGACACTTTGCCAAATACGAAAGTTAATGGCAATCGCAAAAAAAAAATGAAAAAAAAAACTTGAATTTTCATCCAGCAAATTTGCGTAAATCAAATTTCGAATAATCGAAATGATATTTTATTTATTATTGAAGAAAAAGCAGGAAATTTTTCGCGGGTTTTCGAAACCGCGTTCCCGAAGCATTCTGGTAAATTTCTTAAATTATTTACGATATTTTGTTTGTAAACTTTTTTCGCTTCGACCACGATAATGGATGGAAAACTTACGATTGCAATGTGCGAAATGTTGTACCATATTTCTGCAATATTCTCCTCAGTCGCCAAACTCAATGCTCTGTCGAAACACGACAATGTGTGATCGTACTGTTGCGCGTAAAAGCAACATAACCCAAGGTTATTCAGTAACTCGGCGTTGTAGACTCCCATTTGGAGAAGTCTTCTGAATAAAGTAAAAATACAAAAAATGAAAAAAATCAAAATCAGTGTTCGGGAGAAATGATAAATTTATAGGAATTTCCATCCAAAGCGAAAGAGTTTCTTAAACGATTTCTAAACAAATAGAAAATAAAAGTTCATAAAATGAATAATAAACAATTTTGTAAAGTAAATTTATTTTTAATAATTAATAAATTATTCATTTTTAAAAATTATAAAATAAATGATGAATAACTTTTTGATTATCTGTCATTTTATACGGACGAGAATTTCGAAAATGTTGGTTCGTAATTTTGAAGCGAAAGCTGTTTTTTCGAATGATTTTTATTTTTTCCTTTGGAGTAATTTTTTGAAGGTTTATATTTTGAATTTACCTGTAATATCGTAAAGCCAGTTCGGGTTGATCGTTGTAAAAATGATGCATTCCAATACTAGCGATAGCTTCCGTATTCGAAGAGTCTTCATGAACAACGTTTTTATAATATTTGACAGTCATTGCAACGCTGTTGAGACCCTCAAAGACTCGAGCCATTTCAATGAGGATAGTAACGTCATTGGGGAAATATTCGAGTCCACGTTTGCAAAGGTCCAATGCTCCCAACGGTTGATCCAAGCGAACATAAACTCTTATAAGTCTCAGTATAGTTTCTATGTTTTTACAGTCTTTGAGGGCTGATTTGAATTGCTGCTCAGAGTCTCGGACCAATCCGAGGGCATAATAACATTTTCCTAATTGAACTTTCCACCACCAGTCTTTATACTGACAATACTGAGTCGCTTGGACTGCTAAATCGAGAGCCTGGAATTTACAAAGTTTCGATTAATTTCGAAACGAAAATCTGTTGCCCAAATATCGTGGTAATTACTCACGCATCTCACGTCGTGCTCGTGGTAATAAATGTACTCAAAAAGTGGCTTTGCGATCGAAGGCTTACTCGCATATTTCGAAATATTCAAACGAGAAAGCTGAATGAAAGGTCCATCGGGCTCAGTGAGCATGGATGCTGTCCCTAATCTATCGATGAAAATAAAAAAAAAAATAAAAAAAAATAGAAAAAATAAAAAATCACCGACGATTAAGGGAGTCTCGCGACAGTCACAAAACTTATTAGCTCTCAATGACGTCATCATCCACACGAATCATGAACGTGAATAGTGGAAGGATGTTGATCTTATTAGCAAAAATGTGCAGCTTTGTTTCTCGAGTCGTGACTCATTAATGAAATACCTGACGCTGCGTCCACTAATTGCTGTTATGGGTCTCGAAGTCATGGCTGTTCTTGGAGTCCTAAGAGCTTGTTCAACGCTTTGTGAAACTGCTGATTGAGTCGCGGGTCTCACGATGCCCGTAACCGGTCTTCCTGATTGCGTTTTAGGACGAAAACCTTGACCAGTTATCGCTGTACCAGGATTTTTCAACGATGTTCCGGGTCTTGGCATCGATGCGATTGTATAATTATCTAAAAGGCTTTCGGCGATTCCTTCCTCCTCACCCTCGATGTCATCCACGTAAACTTGCATCGTTAATGCCCGCATTTTCAAAACCCACACTGCCTTAAAGTTTAAAAAGTTAAATCAAACATTTTCCACATTTTAACAACTCGGTTTTGATTGAATAAATTTTTTTTTTGAATTCTTACTTGATCCAATGGACTTTTTCGCAATAAGTTTGTACATATCGTCGTACATTCCTCGTATTTACGTCTCTTGAACAAACTCAGAGCTTTGAAAAGCTCCATTATTACTCGAGGAACAGTGGAACATTCAACATCGACCTATTCCTCGAGGTAAACCACGTCGATCGTGTGGCAGGTGTGCATGTGAATCATGGACTCGTTTTTTTTCTTCCTGCTACACTTATTGTAGCACATTATTGATTATTTTCGACCACTCGAATCGTACGATGATGACGAAACTCCACTCATCATAGTAAATGGACTACCGAGTTGTATTTATCGTTCAATTTATTTCACTTTTTTTTTTGAATTTTGAAATTTTTGTTGGAATTTGGAAAAAAAATCTTGATCAATCGAAATATTGGTTGTCGACAATTATCGATCTGAAAAGTTCCCGAAATTCAATTAATAGATTCTCGGACGAATGATTAGAAACATTTCTCAATGCATGTGGAAATTTGTAGAAAATTTTTCTTCATTTTTTGAAAAATATGCAATTTATAGTTTTGCGATCACATTCGACGGGATGAAAATGTGAAAAAGAAAAGTTACACAGTCGTTTGTTCGTTCAGCCAGCAGCATTGATCTCGGATCGTTGTCATCTTTCAAAATTTTAATGACATGTTGTATATGAATTTAATGTAATTAATGAAAAATGGGTTCGATTGACGAAAATCATTCGAGGTTTGATCATTTTCATATTTTTATGACGTCACGACGTGAGGTTTTTTCTAATTTTGCTGGAAAATATTTGACAACTAAACTTTTCATAGCACTCAAAGAAAATTTGACGATTTTTTCGGAAAGAAGAACATTGAGGAACAATGTTCTGCCGAAAGCTTGGAAAAACTGCACGAAGCTTTCTTGGTAAGAATTTTTAACGACCAAATTTTTTTTTAACAAGTTTTGTGGTTAATTTTTTCCCCTTTGAGGCTGCCGACGATCAACGCATGGATGAAACGCAATTGCAAAAAGCTTTCGGAAAAATTTTAAACATCCGTATGGAGCCTGAGGAAATGCACACGCTCTTCACGAAGGTAAAATTCCGAAAATCAGAGAATAATGAGTCTGGCTTATCAATTTTTATAATTAATAGTTTTTACTCGACTGACAAGTTGCGGAATGAATTTGTATTGAAATTAATTATTTTGATTTATTTTCTGCGCAGTGTTTGACGTTTTGCAGTATTTAATTAATATTTACGAGACTCTAGTTAAATTCCAGACGAAATGGTTTCGTATCTTGGGATGAATTCGTGTCTCACATATTGCTGGAATTTCAAGATAAAGATATAAGCTGGCAATGGCAAACTTTGGAGCCACCCTTGTCCGGATTGCCTGTTGTTTTAAAAACTCGTCATCGTTCCCCAATAACAAGGATTTTATTTTGTCCAGAAATTCTTCCGGTACAGAAATGAACAATTGAATTTTACAAAAACAACGAAACAAAATATTCCGGATTATTTTTTTAATATTAAAAAAGTCGTAAGATCTTTTTTTTTTATTCGGAGAACGTAACATTTTGAAAAGGGATTTTTCTTTTATAAAAAAAAAAGAACTTCTGCTTTGTTCGATAATTTTCATTGGTAGGACAGAACGTCAAATCTTCTTCAAGGATATTACATGACTGCCAGTAACGACGGAGTCATAAACTACTGGTCCTTGGATTTGGAGTACGAAAGGACTGTACAATCCGTGAATCGTAAGAAATTTTTTTTTTACACCTCAAAAAAGTCAAATCTTACGAAATCAAAGTCCAAAGAAAAAAAAATAATTCCATGAGACTGTGTACAAAAATAAATGCATGATTCTTTGGCAAATAGCATTTCGAAAAATTCGACCTACCCTCGTGACGGATTTAATTGCCATGCCCGATGTTCAAATCGTTTGCACGAGTTCGACCGAACGTGATTTACGTTTTTACGACACTGTGGCCAAGAAATTCGAGTTGAGAGTCATGGTAAAGAAACAGAACTTGATAAAATATTGTGCAGGCGATCTGCTTCGATCTGAGTGAGGAAATTTATCGAAGGCAGTCATTGAGGAGTTGGGTTTTTGTCCAAATCCCAAGGAAATGTGTTTGTGTGTTTTTTATGATTCCCTTAACGAAAAAGTTGAAAATCTGTGCAAAATGTTTAGATCTCGAGGCTGGAGAACGCTGTAGTTTGTATGGGGTACCATTTCAGTGTCGACATAAGGGAAAATTCGTACATCCTTCTTGGTGATACGAGTGGCTCTGTAATCGTCATTGCATTCAACTCGCTCGAAAGAGGACCTTTCAAACATTTCCCTGGTCAAGATTTTGTTCAGCATCGTTACGACGCTGTTCTCAAAGTTGGTAAAAAAAAAAATTGGGCTACTCTTCGTGGTCATAGTTCTGCGACAAGTTTTTTTTTTAAAATGTAATTGCAATGGGGAGATGATTTCGTGATTACGAAGAGTTGGGTGTCCATTTTTTTTTTTTTCGAATTTTCAAGACAATGATTTTGGTTCCTTCGACAGGGTGACGTGAAAGGTTTCAAAGTCACGGAATTCAAGCACGTGCACACAAATTGGTTAAACCAAATTTCTTATTCCTTGACCCTTCGAGCTTTCATCTCGTGCAGTCGATGCAGCAAATGTTCTCTTCTCGTGAGTGATCCAACTGGCACGAAAATGCAGTACAAATTTGTCGTGGAGAAGGGAATATCGTGTTTTACTTTTTGCGAAGGTTCGTTACGAATTATTTGGAAAAAAAAGTGCCTGACGATTGATCGATGTTTATTGATTATAAAATAATTGAATCGATTCGTTAGAGAGTCAATTGTTGTTGACCGGTGGTCCCGATTGCACGATTCGCATGTGGAATCCTTTCGTGACGACGAAGCCGAGCATGATTCTTCGTGGCCATCATTCTGCCATTTGTGCGATTATTGTACAAAACTCTGGCAAGAGACTTTACACCGTTGCCAAAGATCGATGCATCAAAGTTTGGGACGTCGGTGCACAAGCTTGCATCCAAGTATCTAATTTCTCATTCCACACTTTCGAACAAATCTTTTTCCTTGTTTTTGAATTTTCAAATTGATCGGGCAATACGAAAATAATTCTATTCGATTATTCCAAAGATGCAATTTTTCGAATCATGATTTTTTCTTCTGTTTACGAAATCTGGAATTTGTTGAAATCTTTTTTAGACTTACAACGGTTTGCCAAGCGAGCTTGGCGAACATACTGAGTTGTCGATAGTCTACAACGATGTAACGCACAGAATGATCATTGCGAGTATGATCATCACTGTGATTATTTGTGAAAAAGTTATCGACCGAGATGCCACGGATGGCTTCACACACAGTCAGCCAGTTTCTCGTGTTCTCTACAATTCCCTCTTCAAAGTGGTTCGTTTCATTTATCAACCCTTTACAACGAGCACCGGCAAATACCGAGTGCTCGAAACAATTTTTTTTCCCATTTTTTCCATTTCTCAGCCACGAGGGCTCGAAATTATTCAGTTTTATGGGATCAACGTCAATATTGTTTTTTTTTTTCAATAACTATTCATCGACAGATTGTTTCCGTGGGTCTGGACTCTTGCATAATAGTTTGGGACCCTTGGCTCGGACGACGTTTGTATCTCGTAACAAAAGCCCACACCCAGTTACACTTTGGCCAATTGATTGGAATCGAAATAACAGCCGCTTGCTTCGATACTACGGAACAATTGTTGCTCACAGGAGCCAGGGATGGGTCTCTCAAGTTGTGGAATTTTAACACCGGAACTTGCCTCCGAACAATGTCGATCGAGGAAAATTGGTACCGAAAATAAAATATTTAAAAAATTGTTTCGATAACTTTTTCTCTTTCTCCTTAATCCATCAATTTATTTTTCTCATCAAACCAGCGAAATAACGAGCGTAGTATGGTTGAAAAATCGAATATTATGCGCCGGCTGGAACCGTCGAGTAACCGAATTCGCCGACTCAGAATCAGGAATCCACAAAAAAAGCTGGGAAATCCGACACTCGGAGTACATTCTATGCGCATCTGCACGATATCCACAGGCGTTAGTTACGGCTTCGTACAACGGTGAGATGGTGCTTTGGCGTCTGGAAACGGGGCAGCCTTACCGAAGATATCAAGTTGGTGACCCCACGAGACGGTAATTCTTAGAGTCTTGATAAAACGTCGAGAATATTGAAAAAATAAATAACGAGGGAGAATCGAAGCTGAAAATTCCGAAAGGCTGAACCTTAAAAAATTCCGACGATCGAATTCCGTAATTTTCTATAAAAATCTCAATTCCCTCGATAAATTCATACCAAAAAATTCCATAACCCTGCAGTTACAAAATCCTCTACAAAAAAGAGCCAAAGTACGAGATCCCGCTGCAGAAGAGCATGAGAAAAAAATACTCGCGGAAGCACGTTTCGAGTAAAACGAGCGGCCCATCGTCGTCATCGACGTTGCTGCAACACGAAGAGTTACCGATCGAGAAAACGGCCATAGGAATAACGCGAACGGTCCCCGTGAGATCAATCATTTTCTTAGCCTCTCGGGAATTAAATCCAGAAACCGGAAGTCTCTTAGTGTCTTTGGAATCTGGTTTGATTCAAGTTTGGACGCATCATACGGCTGCTGGTTTTTTAACCGCATTTTCAGCCATTCATACACAAGGAGATTACGCTTTATCGTTGGCTACTGACGAACAAAATGAATTTCTCATCACTGGTGGGTGTCATCGAAATTCAATCATCTCGACACTTCGGAATTTGCATTTTGACAAAAGTTCAAAAAAAAAAATTCAATTAAACGAAGTAAAAAAAACGTAAAATTGAAAAGACAAAAAATTGAGAAGACTCGTTGAATTTTTAGTAAAAAAAATGGAATTATTCATCATTTTTTTTTCAAGGTCATGCTGCTGGTTACATAAAAGTATGGCTCCTGAAAAACTACGTTTTACCAAACCCCCCGAAGGTGTCAGTTCCATTGTTACGATTGGAATTTTCGTTCATGTGGAAAGATCGCATACTGGGACGAGCTAAACGCGCCATAAGGAATCAGCGATTGCCTCTTTTATTATCGTCCGTTAAAGGACACACCAAGCCAATAAACTGTATAGATTTTATGCCTGCTGCTCGAATAGTTGTGAGGTTCGGAGGATTTTTCATTTAGCAATTCCGATAATTAATTCGATCAATTAGTCGAAAGTGCAATTTTAGTTTTTTGTTTTTATTTCGTCAAGTGGCAGCGACGATCACACCGTTCGACTTTGGACGTTGAGTGGCCGATACATTTCTACCCTTGGCACGTTCGTCCCCTGGGCGACGATTTTACCAGATACTCCGGCAAATAGTTATTTCAAAAAATATCGCATCCCTCCCGACATCAAACGAGTTGGCAGCTCGACAACTATGAAAGTAAGATTTGTTCTAACTCTTGTGGAAAATCGTGGAATCGTCAATGGACTCTTGGGCTCGTGCCAGAGAGACTGCAAATGTTGTAATTGTCAAAAATATTTATCTGGATATTTCTTGCTCATCACCAGGTTCTGCGAGGCGGCGCGAGCGAAGAAACAATCGAGGGTTTGATCGAGGACCAAGAATCGAAAATCGAAATAACGGAGGCCGAGCAAAATCTCTTGTACGGGAAGCCGTTCGATCTAAAAACCCTCGGACAATATTACGATTTTCAAGGAACGAAACTTTACGAGGAGACACCGATTCTCGATAATTCTCTCGCATATGTACGTGTCCGTTTTTTTTCCCCGATTTTTCGAAAATTTTGCTTTTGGGAAGGAGAAAAATGTTTTTTTTTTCTCACCAGATACCAGTTTATGCTCATTTGACACTCCACGATCTCGCGACTGTCGAAGCACCGCCGAAACCGGCGATTTTGAAAAAACAACCGATACGAACTCTACTCACGTGAGTCAAAACATTTTCACTCAATTCAGTGTCCGAAAAAGTATTTTCACGTCTCGAATTATTTCAGAGCTGTGACAAGATTCAAGAAAAACTTAACGACGCCCCAAAAAACGTTGAAAAGTGGCGAAGCTCCGGAGAAATACGTAATGTCAATGGGTCTACGCTCTTCGCGCGACGTGCACGAATAAAAATAATAAAAATGCATTCTCTCTACGAAATTCGTTCGGAATAGCCTTACAACAACTTTATTTTCAACAAAATTCATCGGTTATTTGTATTTAATTTAAAAAATATGAGATTAGGTTAAATTCTTATTGTGGGTGTACTTTCCGAAGCGTTTATCGCTAAAACCGGAAGCGTTCTGTAAAATCATAGTCCGATATCGTCGAATACGTAACAGCGTGTTTAACGATATTGAAAAATAAAAAATAAAATCATAGTGTCAATTGTTGACGCTAAGATTCTGGGGATGCTGGAAAACGCGAGATTTTCCGTTGATTTTATAACGTTTCTAACATAAACCTCAGTCCCTCGTACACTGACGTTATTTTACGAAGAAAGACGGCAAACGAAAATCGACATTTACTCGACAAGACTCGGGGCAACGCCCTGACGGTTGTTACAAATTTTGAATTATATTATTTTTTGTTTGTTTTTATATCGAAAAAGAAGAAAAATACGTCTCACAGAAATGTCGTGGGACGATTATCAATCGTTCATCATCATCGAATAACGAGGAGGCGTTTTCCAAATTGCGCTCGATGTTCGCTGCAAACGCTCCTTCCGGATCCCCTTGAACATCTGCGTCAGGTCCGGAGTACATTTCTTCGTACCGAAAAACACTAATACCGCCTTCATCGGTATATATCGTTGGATTGCCAATTGAGTCGCTCTTACACTCTCTGAAACGTGTTTATTGAGGCCGTTTTTAATAAACGATAGAAAATCATAAATTAAGGCAGTACTGTCGGTTTCAGAATAACTTTTCAGAATTTCATTAAATTTCGTGCATTAGTAGATTACGATTAGAAAAAGATTCAGTCAAATTTCCAAAAGGCTACAGAGAACGAGAAAAAAAAATTCGTATTGGTAGTTTCGTACATTTGAAATTGAATTTTATGATAAATTTCAGTTTTCATTGTATTTTCCAATGAATTTTTATCGATTCTTAAGAGAAATCAGTTTTCATTTTAAAATACAATGGAATATATGAAATCGATGTTATAATCATGAATTAAGGCAGTACTGTCGGTTTTACAATAACTTTTTAGAATTTCATTAAATTTTGTGCATTAGTAGATTACGATTAGAAAAAGATCCAATCAAATTTTCAAAAGGCTACAGAGAACGAGAAAAAAAATATATTCGTATTGGTAGTTTCGTACATTTGAAATTGAATTTTATGATAAATTTCAGTTTTCATTGTATGTAGTGGAGTTTTACATGCATACCCTTGGCGGGTTTGTACATGGTGTGCTTCCCGTACCCCTTCTTTCATCCCGTTCCACCTTTTTCTCTCATCCCTTTTTCCACCATTCACACTTCCCCATTCGTCTCCTCTCCACTACGCACACATGGACCTACTATTTTACGTGGGTTCCGAACCACAGAGAGTACAGCTTGGGACACTTAGAAAAATCCATTGGTGTCGGCGGGAATCGAACCCGGGGCCCACTGTGTGAGAGCCGGGCTCGTTACCACTGAGCCACTGCCTCTCTTTAGTTTTCATTGTATTTTCCAATGAATTCTTATCGATTCTCAAGAGAAATCAGTTTTCATTTTAAAATACAATGGAATGTATGAAATCGATGTTAAATTCATGAAATTAACAGTGCGAATATATTTTTTCTCGCTCTCTGTAGCCGTTTGAAAATTTGACTGGATCTTTTCCTTATCTTGATCGAGTGCTGTACCAAATTTTATTAAATTCTGAACGGTAATTAAAAAATCGACGTACTACCTCAACGAATTTGGGCTGAAAAGCGAATAGTGAATATGGAAAATCTGTTTACGAGATATTATTTAGTTTCGAAGAAACTGGATGAATTTTGCGAATGTGTGGGAAAATTAGACAGAAAAAATTGCAATTTGAAATGAAACTGATTTCGTGTTCGTTTCTTTGAGAAATCTTACCCTGGGCCCAGTAGGGAATGGCGTGTTTGGGTCTCGATTCGTCGTCAGTTTCCTCATCGGGATCGGAGCTATCCAACTGGTAACTATTTGCATCGTGATGTTGTTTCGCTTGTTTAGCCTAAAATATAAAATCAGCGACATGGAGCAAAGCTCGGATTAATTGGCACGAAAAAAATGGTTGATGTTGGAATTTCTGATGAAAATCGGAAGAGGCTCATGGAAACGATAATAATTTCGTTCGCGAGATTTGGTTTTTGTGATTTTCTCACCTTTGCGATGTATTGAGCTTTTAGTCTAGCCGCTTCGGCAGCTGCCGCTTGCTGGGCTCTCAGTTCCGCGATCTTTCGTCTTTCCGCTTCCTGTTCCCGGCGTTTTTGTTCCGCGAGTTGTCGCTCGGCCTCTTCCTGCTCTTGTAAACGTAACAATCGCAATTGTTCTTCTTGTTTTCGTCTCTCTTCCTTCTCCTAGAATTTCATTGAATTTCGGTGAAAAAAAAAATGACCAACTCGTTAAAAATCACTCATTCAAAATTCTCGTAATCAGCTGAAGCATTTTTTTCAAAATTGTGCTTTTGAAAGTTCGCGCAAAAGCAGATGCAACGGCACGGATGCTTTTCTGAAAATTATGACGCACCTGTGCTCGTTGTAATTGTAAAAGCCTCTTCCTTTCTGTTTCTTCTCGCTGTTTTTCCTGCAAGAGGAGAGCAGCCTTAGCTTTTTCCTCTCGCTCCCTCTCCTGCTTCAATCTCCTCTCCATCTCCAGTCTTTCTTTGGCTTCGCGGGCCAATTTATTTTTCAGTTCTTTTTCTTCGCGTTTCCTGCGAATAACGATAAAAATGAAAGAAATGAAATAAACGATTGAACGATTGATAAATTTCTCGTGTCGTCAGGCACCTCCGCTTTTCTTCACTCATCGCCTTGAGCGTTTCCTCTCTCTTGCGTTTCGCGTCCTCGTCATTAACTTTTCTTCTCTTCTCAGCCAAATTATCATTCGAGTTTGATTTCGTGAGCATTCTCGCAGGCTGAATAAAACTGTCGACCGATGTAACGATGTTCGATTTCGTTGCGGTCAGTGCCTTCACTTGCTGTAACAATGAAAAACAATTTTTTCTCGTTTTTTAACTCGCGGCGTGAAAAGCCAAGAGACTGAGTATCCGCATGCAGAGCCAACGGATTTGCTCATCGCCACGACGCACTTACGTTGACGATTTGGGGACCTGCCGGTGTGTGCTGAATCCGATTCACCGACATTGGCATTTGTAATCGACTCTTGCTCACCGGCGTTGTTCTTTGGGCCTGTTTCAGAGCCATCTTCTCACCCGGAGCCAATAACCTACTGGTTTTCTGTGCAGAATTGAGGATATTATTCTAGAATAGAAAGAGAGAAAGAAAAGTGTGGACAGTGAGAATTAAAGCGATGGGAACGAAATCGAGCTAAAGGAAAAAATTCAACTGCTCTAAAACTTTGGTCCTTGAAGTTCAGAGCCTCCGGATAGTGAGGAGGCAAGCTGATTCGTATTTATCGATTATAGAGAAGCTGTTTGAAGTTTTTTCGTTGGACTGAGATTCGAAATGAAATTTGGAAAAAGAAAAACAAGAGTTACGACATTCTTGACGTTTTACCTCCTTGAATTCTTCGTTCTCTTTCCGTTCCTTCATTTTGGCGATTTCTTTGGCCCTGGAGAGCGATTTCCTGGCCGCTTTTTGAGCGACGGTTAGTCCTGTTTGCGTGAATTGTGTCTCGGAAGCCGCAGCGGCTAAGGCACGTGTTTTCGTTCTCGTGAGTCTCGTCGGTGCATCGATTTCAACGGTCTTTGGACTGTTCAAGCCAGCTTGCTCAAAAGCCTCCACTCGCTTTTTCACCGATTCCTTGGAGTACGGACTGAACAGAGGGTTTGGCTTGAATGCACTTTTCAATTTTTTCAGACCGTTCGCGTCGCGCAATACAGTCTTTGCTCGCGGTGGAGGCGTCCCAGCTACTTCGCAAACGTCATCGTCCTCCGTCAGTAAACTCGAACGCGTAAAACGCTTAGTTTCCTGCAGAAAAACAAAATGTAAGCCGGAAAAATTCGATCTTATTCTCGGGCCGAAAAAATGCGTGTAACACTGCGGCTAAGAAAATCTTGATGAAATTTGTTGATGCTGTTTGTAAGAAGCGAAACTTACTTTGTTCCTAGACTCCATGTTCGTCCCCTTATTCCGCTTATCCTCTTTTTCTGGTGACGATTCATCGTCGGTGATGAGAGCATCAAACTCTGGATTGACAAAAGCTTCTCTGAAAGGGTTAATTCTATTTTGCAATTGAGTTTTTCGAGGGGAAAGAGGAAAGGTTTTTTCAGTTATGGGAGGTTCTTCGTTGACCAGAGTAGCATTGGCATCGGGACTTTTGGGTGTTTGTTTTTTCTGGAGCGTCACAGTCTCGTTCATCTTGAGTGGCATTTTCATCTGATCCAGAACTACGGTAACATCCATGATTTTGCGATCGATGGTTACTGTGGTGTTTGGATTCATGGTGGAGTTCATGGGGATACTCTTGCCAATGGCGTCTTCGTAGAGAGAAGCTTCCATCGTGACGTCGCTCTCCGCAACGTGGTTTTCCGCAACATTTGCTTTCTTGGCTGCCGGCTCTGTCCACGCTTTCCCCGAGCCACGGCTGTTTTGTCTGGACAAAGTCTCTTCGGACTTTTCGCGCTGACGCTTGACGCGCGACGTCCGCACCGATGTTTCTCTAGTGACGAGTCCTTTGTCGTTCAGAAACTTTCCATCGGAGGTTGAATCCGGCTCCAATTTCAAAGTTTCAAGCTGTCTCGTCTCTTCGTTGTCTTGTTGCGATTTCGACTTGGTTTTGCTGAACTTTTTCGGCCGCTGAGTAAATTCCTCGTCCGAACTATCGGCGGATTTGTTTCTCTTTGGTCGACTCGATTGGACTTTGGTCTGGTTTATGGTGGTGTCCTCGGTCGACGGTCGCCGCAGCTTGGAGCCGATACCCAGAGCCTGTTGATCCTTGATGCTCTGAGCTGCTTTCTGCGACGCCGCTCTCCGCATTCTCGCTGGCGGAACATCGTCGTAAGTCTGTTCCGACATACGACTTATTTCTGACCAAGTTTCCGATGTTTTGGAATCGCCGGTCATCACGTCGTCTTCCGGTATCGTTTGGATACGCTTGAGCTCGCGTTTCCTCGGAACTTTTGGCGTTTTTGGAATCAGAGGGCCTGATGTCGCGTTCGGGATTTGCTCTATCAGGCTCTCGAGAAATTCCAACGCCTCTTTCTCCATGGAAATGGATGCTTTTTTAAATTCTTCATAACTGTTGTGTATGTCTGTTATTTTGGTTTTGATTATGTTCAGAGTCACTTCTTTCGGCCAGCCATTCATGATGAATACCTGGATAAACATGCAGAGAAAAATTTGAGCCAATTGCGACATTAATTTTCGAGTCAATGTAAAAAAACTCGGACGTAATTCATGGAACGCCTGAATAACGTTTTTTCTCTCATTTCCCGGGGATGTGATTATCGATAATTGAGTTGAGACATTTGGTAGGAAAAGTTACGAGATGAAAGGAAAAAGTTGGCAAATTTTCGGGACTTCGCAGTCACTTTTTTATTTACGAGGATAATGATTGAAAATTAATGAAATATCGAGAATGTTACGATCGCTATTCAGGTTATTTCTATTTTATTGGAGCACGTAGAAATGCGATTGACAAAAAGTCGAAAAGAAGATTGTGCAGGATCGGGAAGACGGTATAAACATTGGTTCGTTCAAACGCTTGTTTCTTAGTCACGAAATCGAGAGAATTGTCGAGGGAGTGAGTGAAAATAATAAAAGCGAAAACTCACGAATATTGGAGGCGATGTTTATGGCGGGGAAAAAAAATGCAAATAATACGCTGGATGCTCGTTTCGACCTGTCTGAACCGCAACGCCCTATCCAACGATGGAAAAAATTGCAACGAAAGTTTACCGACTCTTTAATTTAACAAGGCACTACACTATGCTTCTACGCGATTAAGAAAAAATACATTGAAACGAAAATACTGACAAACAAACACTCGTTTAATTCCCGAAAGCGCGCATAATTGATGGTTAGTTACTTATGATGAGCGTGGAAGCGGCACCGCACGCACTCGCTTCACCTCCGTCGCTGAAGTAAATAACGTCTTTTTCAGTTCAAAAGCCGCAAACCAGCGCCACCTCGATGGCGCCAAAAAAAAAACAGTGTCGACTGTAATTTTTATTGAATATATAACGAACAAGCAAGTAACATTTGAGTTTATTAAACCGACAAGAAATTACAATCGTCAGATTGACGATTAATAATTCTACGAACGTTATTTCATCAAATATGATCGTTTATAAATTCGCTAAAGTCATTTGGAAAGCATGAACTAAAGGGAGATTGGGATGGAGCACGAAAGTTCGGTGGCGTGTCCCCTGCGTCGTCGTTGTCCTGTCGATAACATAGGAATCTGTATTTTCTGCTCTCACTCGATAAAACGGTTTACTGCTCGATTTTTCGGAGCATATTCGTGTTGAAAATCTTGAGTTACAAAAGCGCAAATCGTGAAAAACGGTCGCTCGTTGCACATGGTCCTTAAAATTGGAAGAAACTCACTGGGCGCAAGAGTATTGGGGCGCACATGGAAAAAAAGACGCGCGGAGAGGAATCGGAGACTATATATAGGAAACTAACGCGTGTATATACAAATTTCAAGTTCCCCCACTCCACGACGATGAGGCTGGTGCGGTTTTAGTAGTGCAACAGCCCGGGATAGAGGTTTTTGTGTATTGGGCTGTCTCGTCTCCGAAGAACCGAGGCTTCCCGGCTGTAGTGCGGGTTGGTTGTGTAGCAAAATGGCCGACTGACCACTGTTACGAAGTGTGTGACGTTCCTCAAACAAGCGAGGTGTGTTGTGTGTGTTCCTGTGTCGTCCTTTTCATGTCAAGTTACAGTTCTTTCTTTTCATCTAATTTTCTCCGGAACTTGGTTAAGTTTAAGTGTTAACTAGTGACAGTGAATATCCAAAATTCAAAGGAAAACAAAAAATAATAGAGAGCTCGAAAATATCATCAACCTTGGGAGCGTCGGGAGTATAAACGCAGTTTCACGTTTTGGAGTAAGTACGTGAAAGCCTTTCGATCGAATGTCGCGCCTTTTCGTTCGTTAGATCTCTTCACTTTTTTTTTCATCGCTTTAAACTCTTTTCCCGGCTTTTTCTCACTTTCCCAGGCTTTCGAAACTTTACATTTTCGTCAACTACGACGATTTTACGCTCGTTTCCCGAAGTCTCTTATATGTTACAGTTTCTCGAACCTCTTGACACTTTTTTTTCTCACATTTCGGGACACTACCCGTTGCACTTGGGACTTGGATTTTTGCACACAATAAATTTCACCGTTTGTAAAAAAAAACTTCGTGTTTTTTCTATTTATTATTTTATTTTTACATTCGTACACATTTCGAGGTTGAGCAAGATTCTTTGATTCGTGATATAATTCTGTCATTTGAAAGTCCATCTGGGATGACAGATGCTCGATTATTAATCGGAATAAAAAAGTTGCGAAATCTCTAAACATTCTCTTTCCTCAACGAACGTCTTTTGGTATAAAACTTCCCAAGCACAAATGATGTTTGATTTTCAACAATTATTGCTCCATCAAACGATTTTCGTCCCTCGATTTCCTCCAACATGTTCGTTTGCTACTTGCCATTTCTTAACCTTAAAAAAAATCACTTTTCAGCTACAAAATCCGCAAAAAATTGCTTTACACCCGATCAAAGTGTTTCCCACTTTGCGAGCCACATCGTATGTTCAATTTAATTCTTGGCGAATCTTTTTGCACTGTTAAAAACATAAACTGTACCCAAAACATCAAAAACGTTGCGGCGCCTGAAAAATACAAATTCTAAACAAAACAAAAATACTTCAGAGGCGAATTATCTAGTTTGTCGAGTTTCGACCATTGTAAGGAAATAGATTATTCACATTTCACCAAAAGAGCCTAAAATTTCTATCCACCGCTCCTCGTCCAAGGCATTGAAACAAATTCCCATAACCGACGCATATTTTTTCACAATCCGCACAATTTTGTACTCGATCGACAAGAAAATCCAATTTCGTGGTTTTTCTCTCTCCTGTGCAGGGTGGAGAGATTTTTGGTGTCAAAATAAAGAAAAGTGTGCGAGAGGCACAGAAAAATGATGAAGATGTTTCCAGCTGCGTTCTCCATGCTTGTGAAAAATGTTTTTGTGTATTGTTTTTGTTTTTCTCTCTGAAATACGATTGTCCCGCCAATGTCTTGGCTTCTCATCATTATTTTGATGACGTTTTTTTTTTCTCTTCATTACTCTGAACGATGGTCGGCTCGATGCGTTAGCATAACTCTGCTAAATGCGTAATCGAGTCTGAGCTCCCAAGAGGCTCTAACTTGCCTTGAACATTATAAATACTCGTGACTAGAGCTTGAAAATAAAAAGTAGTGTCTTGTCTGAAAGACACAAGTGCACAGAGACGTCGAGTGAACGAGTAATTAGAGAGTCTGTTATTAGATGCTAATTGAATTAATCTTAATGAAATTTGAATGGAAAAGTTGATGAAATGTGCGTTTTCGTGAGAGAGAGAAAATAGCTACGAGAATATAGGAAAACAGTTTTCTTAAACGCTGCTGAGTTTAATGCACTAATTAATTTAATCACGAGATCGAATTTTACGAGAACGTTCTTATCATTTTCCTTGTCGTTGGCCTAATTAGTATCGGCCATTCCCGCCGTGATTGGAATCGTAGTTCCGAGAGTTGCGATATTTTAATTAACCCTGTGACACGATGACTTGAAACTCGGAACCTTCGAGCTGGTTTTCAGTATTTGCTGCTTCACGAAACTAAACTCAAAACTTCCAAAATCAACGTTGCTCGTTTTTTTTCTTCATATTTTCGAATGAAATGGTACGAAAAATTTATCAGTGCCTCGATTAGATAAAAAAATTGGTTTTTTAATTACGATTCTTTGAAAATTAGTCGTTGGCTCTCAAAAATAAAAAAAAAAAGCTTTTTTAAGAAACTGCAAATAAATATACGATCGAGACGAAAAATTTCGAATCTTTCGCGTACGTTTCCAAGTATTTCGTCCTTGTACGCAAGATTCTACTTTTATAAATCGATCCTACTCTCGTAGGGTGGAGTACGAGAGGAGAGAGATAGAGAGAGGAGGAAATGGTGGAGGATGAGTCAGTCGGTGTTTTGGATGGTCGTGGTAGAGAATACAAGACCAAACTGGATGTAATTACGTAAACGAGGGCGTGAGAATTACGTTTTTTTAGCAGCAAGTCTTCTCGTTGCTTGGCCAAGGGAAAAAGTTGTGGTGGGGGTAAAAAAAGGGTTGTTCTCGTAGATTGAGAACTATAGAGCTATTACGCGATGGACGTGCGAGAGCTGGGGGGACGAGGAGAAGGGCATCTCACTTTTCCGCGAGCATAATTAAGCGTCTGAATTATATTTGCCTTGGCGTAATAATTACCAGTCGCTGACTAACTCACGCCTCAGGCTTTTCATACTGTACATCGCATAATATGTATAAATATGCTCGGCATGTGTGTGGACGATAATTGGTCAATCGTTGATTACTAAAGTTGGCACAGTTCGAGTTACGCGCAGGTTAAAAAAGGGAGAACGAGGAAACTCTTTAAAGACTCTTCAAAGTTTATTCATCAAATTTGCTCCAAATTTTCCAATTAGTGGGGCTCGAAAATTTGAAATATCTCAAGCAGGCTTGCTCGTGCGTAGCAATTTGTACTGAATATGAAAACATTGTTCTCCCTAATTAAACGAACGCCGTTCAAAATGTAAGGCTGAAAAATTTCTCTCATTTCTCAACGTTCTACGTTTTTTTTTTTTTTTNTTTTTTTTTTTTAACCAAATACGATTTTTCCTCGATAGTTGTTTTTTTTTTTCTCCGAGCCTTGCTTTCCCGCCACAGTTGGTATATTCATATGATCTCTTGAGTTTCGTTCGCCGCGGGCGAGGAATTCGACGGATCTAGAGTACCAACGAGCTTAGAATGTACTAATCCCCACTTGGAACTTATTCGAGTATATACGAGGCGCGTATGACCAGAGAGCCTCGAGAATTCGTGGCATTCGTTGGCCAGCAAGATTCTTTAGATCGAGGGAGAAATTTGAAGAGAATTTTGTACGAGGAAATGCACGAATTTTAATTCGTTTGAATTCTCAAACATTCAGGACAGAAAATTAACAAATTTTAGTGAAATTTTCTTGTTTTTTCTGTTTCAGAGAAGGAAAACGGAATCATGGTCTCGGAAGATGGACTGTGAATGAAAAATCTAGGTAATTGCGTTGTCTCGTTATCGATGAATCTGCTCCGAAATAAAACATCGAAATGTTTTCTAGGAACAAAGAAAAATGGCGTTTTAATTGCTAATTATATTTTTTTAAATATAAACAACTATTTCGAAGTCAATTGTTACAAACTTTGGTGCGAAGATCGCGCATAACTGTCAGCGATCATCCTCGAAAAATATTCGAGGAATATTTCAATAAAATTTCCCTCGAGTCTTCGAGGAATTGATTTTTTTTACCGGATTTTTATGGCCTGGATATTTGATCGCAGAATGGAATCAAATTTTCTTTTTCAATCAGCAAAATTGAATTTTTATTGAATTTCGCGGTTAATATGATTTTTCTATTGCTCAGAGAAGTTTTGCTCTTGAAAACCTTTTGAATAAGATTCCTCGCGATATGTCGTCGCGAGAGAAATAAAAATCTGATGATATTCCTGTGCGAACTATACGTAACCCCATTTTTGACTGTTCGTTCGTGTTATCGTCCGAGAGACCCTTCCATCTTATCTTTCGCTGAAATAAACGCCGACAAAAAGAGATCACACAGTCTCGAGCGCCTCGGAAGAAAAATATATTTCGCCCTGTTGCCTCCCACTTTTTTTCTCCTCGGCAAATAAAAAGCATGGCCGAATGAAAAAAGGTTGGAAAAAAATGTCCCAGTGTGTATCGCGGACACGCGGCTGTATGGAACGAGCTCGAGTCTTCGTTCGTGATCAGTCAGCTGTGGTCGAAGACTTACTACAGGAAACGCTGTATATATGTTGGTGCGTTTCTATACTCCCCGCAATTGTGTATACCGAACCGGAAATCAACTTCCCGAAATGTTGAGACTCTCGCGTTGGCTCTCTATTGCATTTAACTGTACGCAGTGCTCCGCACTAAGCGGTTTACAAAAAACTCAAAAAGCTGATTATCATTTGTTTTGTGAATTTTTTTGATTCGTTCTCGATTCGTCAAAATCTTCGTAAAGATTCATGCGATGCATTTATTTACGATGTGGACATTCGCATCGTAGGAATGCAACGAAAACTGCTTTTTTTTTTACTCTTTTTGTCAAAAATTGTGGAGCAGATTTCTTGGGCACTCGGAAACCGAATTGACTTAAAAAAAATGCCAACGAATGTATTAATTATTAAAATAATGATAAAAAAATTCATTTTTCGTTGTTTTCCAACGCGATGCGAACTCGAGAATCGTTTTTATTTGCTCGCCAACTAGAAGTTGTTTTTTCGTGCATACAAAAATATGAATTGCTCTCGATAAGATTGACGCGAGAGGCGAACGCGTAGAAACTCCACGCGTGCTCTGTTCTCTGGAGCGTCGATTGAAAGCTTATCAGAAGATCTTGTTGAGTCGTTGAACCTGCTGCGGCTTCTGCTACAGCGAAATTTCAAACGAATATTGCATTTTATTTCCTTCGAACCTTTCGTCCACAGAAGCGAAGCTCGCGCTCCAATGTTTCGCCGCAAGAATTTCCTCGGTCGCGTAATTCAAACGGAACAAATATATTTTCCAATCAATCGAAAGATTTCCATTATCCGAAAAATTCAATTGAAAAAACCAGAAGAACCATCAGCAAATATTTCAAACACGAAAAAATATTGAAACTTTGTCCAAATGTCAAATATCGAGATCAAGAAAAACTCGATTCTTGTCCAGCCCATTTTTACCCCTTTTTCAAAATCATTTTTCAAAGCTGATTAAAAAAATACAAAATTTTAATTAATCATCATCGTGGGAGGAGAATTAATTATTGCGGCGATTAAATTAAGGACGCAATAAAATAACGGCGGTACTCNCAATCGAAAGATTTCCATTATCCGAAAAATTCAATTGAAAAAACCAGAAGAACCATCAGCAAATATTTCAAACACGAAAAAATATTGAAACTTTGTCCAAATGTCAAATATCGAGATCAAGAAAAACTCGATTCTTGTCCAGCCCATTTTTACCCCTTTTTCAAAATCATTTTTCGAAGCTGATTAAAAAAATACAAAATTTTAATCAATCATCATCGTGGGAGGAGAATTAATTATTGCGGTGATTAAATTAAGGACGCAATATAATAACGGCGGTACTCCCTTAACTGGGAACTGAGACTCCGTACACAAAAGTGTACGGATTCAGCAGCAGACGATTGAGAATGGCGAGAGAAATATATTTTTTTTTTTGTGTGGAATTTTGCGTCGTGAGGAAGGAAGACAGATGGGAAAATCGTAACGTTACGAGCGGGTCATGGTACAGTAACGTGTACTGTTAAGAATACATACACCCATAATCCATTCTTACAAAGAGAGCAGAAGCACGTACAAGCCAAAGGTGTGGAATCTCTTGTGTATTTTCTGATCTGACTGTAATGCAACGAGCAAGAGCAGCTCTTCATTAATGCCTCGACCAAGAGTACACAACGATGACGAGATATAAAGATAGAAAGACCCGAAGAACGACTGCGAGCGAATGTTGAAAAGGAGACAGAGAATACTTGTGATATTTCCGAGCAATCACGACAATCGCACACGACCCCTTCGTTACTCGCATAAGTACGTTGGGCGTTATGCTCCATCACATTAATCAAATATACCGGAAATGGAGCACGTTTTTTATTCAAGATTTATTAAAACCAGCAGCTTCTGACGACCTGCCATCTATTTATTCAAATATTTCCATTCATTTCGTAATTCATTCAAAAAATTCAAACCAAAAGAATTTCTGGCTCAATTTTTGCACACCAATTTCGAAAAATATATGAAAATCATAAAAATTGGAGTGAAATTTACAACGTGATGAAATTTCCTAAAATTCTCAAGAGATTACGTAATTGCATTTATGAGATAACTCAGACGAAACACGCTATTGGCTCGCACATTTTTTTCTATCCGTCTGAATCTCGAAATTAAAAAAATCGACGAAAAAGTGAATTTTCTTTTTTTTACTTTATAAATTTTTCAATCGATGGCCGAATATGGATAATTTTTTTCTATAAACTCTTCAACAAGAAACTCTTTGTGCTGACATTTAAAAAAATTCCATTTCATTATTATTATTATTATGAATCACTATGGATCGTTATTGTGAAACTCCATATGCTGGATGGATTAACGAGGAATTCATGGAAGCTCGGGATGCCTATCGGCACATTGAATCGAGCTTTTTGCTGGTGTTCGTTAGACGCGAGTATATAAAACGTTTGCGAGTGTAAAATGATAGCGGAGTGGATGAATGAAGTGAAAAAACTCGCAGCTCCAAGCTCATTGGGATTCCTAGTGAGAATCGTGAAAAACGTGACAATATTTCGAAATCATATTTGCATCCGCAGATGTACAAGATTCTCGCACTATGGTGACGGAGAAATCGCGTTTCTGACCTCGAAAAATAAAGAAGCTGCGACTAAATATTGTGCGCAGAATAATCTGATCTTCGTATTTCCTCGGACGTAATATTATTCGTGGAACTGGTAGAATGATTCATAAAAGCACCGAGCAATTGTGTCGCAAGGACGGAAAATATGTAGGCACACACGAGTGGGATAGAATTGAATAATAAGATAAATTTTTTCATTCACACGTGGTCGCTCGTAAACTCGCCGACGATTCAGTTACATTTGCTTTCGTATACTGCAGTCAAACAATTTATGGTAACACGAGAATCGAATGAATTTCAAAAACACAAAAATCATAACACACCACGAGACAGAGAGAGAGAGAGAAGAAAAAAGGAACGAAGTGGGATGAAATATTTGCTTGGTTCATAAAACACGATATGGAAACATCGAACGTGCTCGCAGAAAAGAAACGTATTCGAACGAGTGAATACTTTTTTACACGCAAATGAAAATAACGACCAAAACGCAAATCACAAGGGAATTTTTGCAAACAAATAATTCTCTCGAACGTAGAAAAATGTTGGAGTAAAAAATTAATCAAGGGAAACCACGTTTTCGATTGTGTTAAAAATCTATTAAAAAATGTTTGAAGATTTTGTTTATTGCAAAATATCGAACACTCAAGTCCACGAGACTCTGGAATTGCTTGTTATTTTTTCTTTTCAATAATGAAAATGTTTGTTTTTCTTACTCTCGCGTTTCAAATATTGCGGAATTAATATCCCAAGGCCAAGAGCATAAATATTTTTTTGACGTAACGTTAACTTACATATTGTTCGTACGTGCAGAGTGCCTTGCGCCATGCGCAGCAGCATGAATGTGAAAACACGAACAGTAAAATTTACAGTTTTTTCTATCAGTCGCGAGTCTATGGGAGGCCCGAACGATCAATATTTCATCGAGTGAAAAATAAAAACAGCAATTTTGTGTAAAATTACTTTTTTTGGCAAAATTTCAATAATTTTGAAACTTTGACCACGAACTTTGATTTAAAAAAGTTCCTTCCAGTGGTACAGACATTTTTTTCATGTATTTTTAGTGACACGAAGCACTCGTTATTGTCGTAGAGACATTGGTTGGTCGTCACAGTCGCAAACCACCAAGGATAAACTCGCAGTTTGAATTATTCAATATTTGTTCGTGTGCAACGGATTTGCTCTTTAGCTAGGATTGGACTGGACTCGTGCTAGCGAGTCTGGAAGAAAGAGAAGGAATATAAACGCGAGCATACGTTGAGGATGTCGTTTCGTGTTTCCTTATGTGTTCACTCCTGTATTCCATAAAAGTATCCACGATGCACGTATCGCGTTTGAGACAACACTCATCAAATTAGTATCACGTTTTAGCTGAAATTTCGTTTAATTGAAAGTATCCAAAAACGTGCGTAGCCCTGACACAAATAAATTCTTTTCCATCGTACGAATTTGTACGTAATTCAAAATTCATACCAACAGTTGAGATCCTGCTGTTACAATTTCATTTTCGAAATAAAAATGAAAAAACATTTAAAAAAAAAAAATTATTTGTGTTTTTTTTTTTTTTAATTTTACGTTCATACAAAATTTTAAATAAACGTTCTTGGCAGAAAAACTAACAGTTTTCTGACGTTCACGATTTTGAGTAATTTCATTGCCAATTTTTTGAAAATTAAAGTTGCGTTTTCGTTAAAAAGTTGCAAGAAAAAAAAAACAAAAGAAAAACAACTTCAATTTACACGCGTTTAGATGGAAAAAGTAAAAAATTGGAAATGAAATATATTTCAAATTCTAAACGTCAGAAAATTTTTCTTCACAGGATAAAATTGTTAGTTTTTGTGCCAAGTTGATAACAAATTTAGAAAGAATCCTAAATAACGTCGTTTTGTGATAGTAATACGTTAATGACCGAGTTCAATGAAAAAGAAGAACTAATGGATTGAATGGTTTAATTTGTTGGACAGGTCGATAGAGTCTACCTAGATAAAGGATTTTGCAGTAATGCCAACGTATCACAATGCGGGTGGTGGATACCCGAACGTGTCAGTACCAGCGCGCCAGGGAAAGCTCGATGGAAATCAAAATCATCACACGACAATACCCTCGAACGTAACGAGCCATTCCCTCATACAAAACGCGACGCAAAATACTATTTTGACGAATTTATTGGGTACGAATATGTTGCCCCATCCTGTGTCACCGATAATGACCAGCCATGCTGGTGTAACGTCACAAAATGTTACGAGCCACATTAATCCAGCAAGTCCACCTGTAATTATCACCTCGAACGTTACCAATCCCGGTAATACGACGACCTCTGTGTCGTCGAATCCGAGACACGAAGTCAAGCTGAATGCCATGCCGTATGTATTTATAAAATTCGTTCCTTTCCTTTTCATTGAAGAAAGTCTGAAAAATTGACAATCACTCGTTTTGCAAATCTAATCGAAGTTTGTTTGTTTTATTTATCAAGTTGGTTCCATGGAAAAATCTCGAGAGAAACAGCAGAGAGACTTTTACGACCGAGGGAGGACGGTCTCTTTCTAGTCAGAGAATCAACTAATTTCCCGGGTGATTACACGCTGTGCGTTTGTTACCAGGGGCGTGTACAGCATTACAGAGTAAAATACAAAAATAATCAACTGACGATAGACGACGAAGAATTTTTTGAGAATTTGGCATTGCTCGTGGAGCATTACGAACAAGATGCGGACGGTCTGTGCACGCAATTGACGAAATCGTTGCCGAAACAAGGCAAGCAAGACTTTTGCGTCGATCCGAAAGCATTTGTCGAGGCTGGTTGGGTCATACAGACCCACGAGTTGGAACTTCGAGAATGCATTGGCAAAGGTGAATTCGGTGATGTTTTACTCGGCGTTTATCGGGGCGAAAGAGTCGCCGTTAAAATGCTTAAAGACAATAGCGAAGCTGCACAAAGATTTCTCGCTGAAGCGAGTTTAATGACGTCGTTGATACACGACAATCTTGTTAAATTACTCGGTCTTGTGTTCAACAATCCACATATGTACCTGGTTACCGAGTATATGAGTAAAGGATCCCTGGTCGATTATCTCAGATCACGAGGGAGGTTGCACGTTACCAAAAAGGATCAGATTAATTTTGCATTGTGAGTGCACGATCTTGTCGCCGAAATAATTCACTTTTTCTCCACCATTTTATTTTATAATTGAAAATTTCTTTCCAAACGACCATTTACAGCGACACGTGTGCGGGAATGGCGTATCTGGAGTCGAGACACGTCGTACATCGTGATTTAGCAGCGCGAAATGTTCTCGTAGCCGAAGACAATTCCGCCAAAGTTTCGGACTTTGGACTAGCGAGGGACGAAAATTTCTCGCTCGATGGTGGCAAGTTGCCCATCAAGTGGACAGCACCGGAAGCTCTCAAACAAAACGTAATTTTCATCGTTCCAGTTCTGTCGCATTAGCCGACGATAAATTAAAAAATTTCCACTTTTTTCGTTAATTAACGATTTTTTTTTCAGAAATTTTCCAACAAGTCTGACATGTGGAGTTTTGGTATTCTGCTGTGGGAAATCTACTCCTTTGGTCGCGTACCATACCCCAGGATAGTGAGTAACGTCGACGAAATGTTTTTTGTTTTTGTTTTTGTTTTTTTTCATTTGCCAACGAAACGAACGTCACACGATGAATTGTGTTGCTAAAATTGTCGAATAAATTTTCAGCCATTGGCGGACGTTGTTAAATGTGTGGAAAAAGGTTACAAAATGGAGCCACCTGACGGATGCCCCTCCGAAGTTTACGACATAATGAAACAGGTAATTTATTGGGGAATTTCAAAAAAAAACAAAAAAAAAAAGAAATTGATTTATTCGAGCGAGAAAATACTTCATAAATTTGTTATTTATTTTTATTGGCGCCAACAGGCGTGGGATTTACAGCCAGAGAAGAGACCGTCGTTTCTCGACATAAAGGGGAAGCTCGGACTGCTCAAAGTTGAGTACACCAAATGTGCGAATTAAGCAAGGCTACTTATTTCATATGGTAGGAAAATAATAATGGGGGAGAGAACAGGGACATTGGTATTAGTCGCCGGGTAAAAACAAAAAAAAAGAAAAAAAGCAAAAAGAAAGAATAAAATATTGTTGGCGTTCTTCCGAAATGCAAGCCGATCGCTTTGGAGATTCTTGACTCGAGGAAACAAAAGTCTGTATAATGCAAAGACAAAAATCTTAAAATGTAGGAATCGCGTATTTCGTATTTATTTTATAAATCAAGAAAAAACAAAGAAAAAAGACAAAATGAAAAAAATAATTTAAATTACGACGATGAAGTGAAACGGTTATAATTTGTACGTGACAATATATTCCACAAATGTTACCTAAGTCGATTGTGCCTTTGTTCAACCGAATAAATTCTGACAAAACAGAAAATCGATAAAAACACACAAAGAAAGAAAAAAAAATGAGAAAAAATGCAAAATCTACCCAAGTTCAATGAACTCGATGAATCAAACGATTAGTGACGAATAATTACCTTCCCGATGTAGTGATAAACATACAAAACGATCGAAATACGACTACTAAACAAAAACGTTTCGACGAGAAGCCAAAGCTCTGAAACAAAAAGAGAGGATAATTATTCTTTTTTATTTCTATTTTTTATTCCGTTCTTTCGTAATTTAATTACCAGACTAGAACGACAACTAAAATCCTCTCGAATACTTTACGTGGCACAAATTTAAACTTAAAAATAATAAGCACAATACGATTAGATTCTAGCTGAGAAAATGTCATCGTAGATTTTGCAACGATCATTCAAACGGCACTCTATACATAATCGTAACTTCCATGAGAAACGACAACAACAATAATAAATCATTGAAACCAACAGGATAGAAATCCGAAAAACACACAAGATTCTATGATTCTCATAGTCGTCACCTTGGCAAAGAAGCGGTTATCAAAATGATGTAATTTTTGCATCGTTGAACGCCAACGAAACTTGTTCATTTTAAAAATCAAATTTTTTCAATCAGACATTTTCTTTCGTGATTGAGGATCATTGAGAATTCTTGAAATCTTGTTCAAATTCAATCGTGAAACGAACCTTTTGGAACAGTGAGAAAAAAAAAAGCGAAATTTCGTTACGATTCAACGTTGCGAGACTTTGATACGAGAAATCGGTTCCGGACGAGCTCTGTCCTCGTAGATCTGACATTTAGAATCGATAGATCTGCGATAACTCTTACGTACACCGATTCAACTTTGATCCCACGTTTTTTGTCTTTTTTTTTATCAAAGATTTATCGTAGCTAGAATTTAAGATAAACTAAATTATTACAAGATAAAAGGATTAAAATTAAGTTTAAAATGTGTCTCGGAATATTCGACTATGTTATCAACAATATAGTCTTGTAAATGTTGAAACTGTAAATATTTTCTGTACATAATTGCCTAAGCTGGGAGAGGGGAGGAGAGAAAAAGAAACAATAATCCCGTATGAGAGACGTTGAGAATAATTAGAGATTTAACGCGAATGTTTATAGTATTTTGAGGAGTTTTTTTCTCGAACAATCGATCAAACGTTGTTCTCAGAGACAAATGAGAACGACGACGAACGGCGCAGCTAAGAACTCAAATTCTCGGTGACAATTGAAATTAAAATGCGATCCAATTCGAGGAGAAAATGATGGACAGAAACTGCTGGTTGCACGATCATTTTAAGGAATGTCAATCAACCAGATTTATTTATACTTTCATACCAAACGATGTACGGAGGAAAATCTCGCGTGGCACTTAAAAAAACATAAAAAAATTCATACCTTTTTTTTTTTGCAAAAATTCGTACATTATTCGGTGACAAATGAAAAATCGTATTTTTCGTCGCCTGGGCGAGATTCTCCTCAAGGTGAAGGATCCGATTAATATGTAGATTAAGCCCGATCAGCTGACCGTCCTAAAAATCTGCCTTACTCAAGGTAGCGTTACTTTCTAGTCGAATAAGTGTTTCATTTGTCGAATTGATTTAACAAACTCCTTCGTTATCTCGAGCCACGAAAATCAAAAAGTTTTTTTTTCCGATAAAAATGAAAATTTGTTACACGGACGATGAAAAATGGAATGAAACTCTTGGATCTCGATTTTTCAACGTGTACGTTTCATCGATTCCGAAAGGTGCTAAAGAAAAATTAAAAAAAAAAAAACCATAANAACCATAAAAAACCGAGAAAAAAAAAATGTCAGAGTTTGTGAAATCAATAAACATGAATTTAGCACTAATTTTGCTAGAGTTCACAGCATCAGTAGCTACCTCAAACGAATTCTTTACCGTGCAAATTTGCCACGTTTCGTTTTACTAGAAACTACGAATTCTTTTATCGATTTTCTTTCGAAAAGTAAAAGCAACGTTACAGCTATTTTCACAAGAACGTAAATAAAGAATAATTGGATCCTTCATCTTACGACTGCAGCTTGAAATAGTCGATGAGACACACGTAACGATATTCGTATCTTGTTGATGCTACCGAAGATTGCATCGTTGAATAACAAACGAAATATCTTTTTTGGCAGCAGTGCTCGTGATTTGCTTTCAGCTTTACGACGATGGAAATTGATTCAGTCCTTTTTGGGGGCTTGTCAACCAAACAATCAAAAAAACAAATTTGCTTACTCGGATAAATAACAAACAAAACAAAAAAGTAAGGGAGGTGGATACAAAAAGATGTTTCGTTTCTTTCCAATAATGCAAATTTCAATATCACCCTTATTAGCATTGTACAACCGCCTGCAGAAATTTTTATGTCTCTTAGAACTTTGTCAACTATATTTTGAACCTGAATTTCGCGTAAAAACGCTTCGCACAATTGTAAGTTTTTTATAAGCGTATTCAGACGTGTACAATATTTATTGCAACGATCGCGAGCTAAATGTTGAGTATTTCTCGTCAGGTGCTCACAAAATTTTGGGGATGGTGGTTTTGTTTGCAAGTTCCAAGTTTTTTTACTCTCGTGTTTTCATGTATTGTCGATTTCTTTTCTTTTTTTTTTTTGTTAATTCGATGCTGATATCGAGTTTTTGGTCTTCCAGGCTTTTCGGGAGCCTCGACGGTTGAGGAGTTTTTACACAAAGTTCCAAGTTGAAACATTTTCATTGAAATCTGCAGGTTCGACCCAATCGAGTAGAATTTTCATTTTCGTTACTTTCGGTCTCTCGGGTTTTTCATTTTCTTTTCGATTGTCCTGGTTCTGGCACTGTTACTACTCGTCGCTCAAGTTCAAGTCGTTGCAACATTTATTGAGCACACGAAAACTTATACACTGCGAATTTCTATATGTGTTTGCGGCTCGGATGTTCCGACAACTATGACAGCTACAGAAAGAAACAAGGAACAAGAGAATGGAGGAGGGAGGGAGGGACAGAAAATGAAGGAAAAATGTCGATCGATTCTTAACACTTTTAATTGTAACCAATCTCCATTAGCTTTTAAGAAATTTAATATATATATATATTGAGATCAAATTACACAGAAAATATATCATGCGATTGAACTAAAAAATCACTCTGTATATTGTTTATTGATTAATCAATGAATTTGATTGTTTATGATTTATTTTTTGTCGCTTTTCGACGTTGGAGTCATTCGGGGTTGAGATTCGGAAGAAGTTTTCGAATAATCATGAACATTGACGACGTATTCGTTGTTGGTGGGAGTGAAATCGAGATTGAGGAGTTGGCATTTATCTTTATCGGAATTTTTCATCAGACACTTTGTGACTTTAGTTGCATTTGCGATTTTGTTTCTGGACTCACGAGTTTCTGGTTTCAACCAGAATTTCTCGCTCGTTTTAATTTCGTTAGCCAAACAGTTTTTTCCCAAGGATTTTACGTTCGCCAAGCTCAGGGCGATGCAATTTTTGTCTTTTTTCTTTGGACCATGTACCACAGTGAACGGCCCCGATTGTTCGTCCGCTTGAGGATTTTTTAAACGACTTCTTATCACCAGACTACGCCCTGTTTTGTACGGCTCACCGAGCTCGTATTTTTTTTTCGCTTTACTCGCTTTTTCCACGACCATGTATTTTTGACCATTATTTTTATTCTCGATCACCGAGTGTTTCAATTTTGGCAATGTGTACGATGCGTTGTTGCGATTCGAGCCCAAATCTTCGACACTCGTCGCCGCTGATTCCTCCGGCTCAGAAAATCGAATGTATTTCCAACGACCTGGTTCTTTGCTGCTCGATTCCTCATTTTTCAATATCGATGTCCCTTCGCTCCTCGAACCAATCGCCTTCACCTCGTTTTCCTTCGGGGCTTCAATTGTCACGGAATTTTTTGATTTTCCATCGGATACCATCTCGTGCGAACTTTCCTCTCTGCTGTGAAGCTTCGGTATTGCTATTTTTCCAAATAGCGAACCGAACGACGCAACGTGATTACCAATCGTCGTCAAAGCACCGGAAATCAAGTCGTTGTTCCTTCCCTCGCTTCTTTGGACTGCACCCAGTACATCGTTGCTCTCTGCCTCGCTTTCATCCCCTTCGCTTTTATTCGTTTCATCTGCAGCATCATTTTTTTTTCCTCTTTACATCCCTCCTTTTTTTTTCTTTATTAATGATTTTTCAGTTGAATTTATTGTTGAAAATTGTTCATCGTAGATTTCCAAATCTAGTCAAAAATGTCGAGCTCGCTTTCGACATCATTTTTCAAAAATTCTATACAATTCTTTTGAAATTTATCGAAAAATTGGCAAAAAATGATTTTTCTTTTTTCTTTATTGACTCAAGTGTCGTCGTTCGGGGCTTCAGATTCGAAAAATTGAGATGAATTATTAAGTGCCTGCTCAAAAGTGTGCCATGGGAATTTTTTTATCAGATTCGCGAGAGTAAAAATGACATTGACGTTTACGTTGTTCGTAAAGAACAGAAAGATCGCTTTGCTTCGTTAACAAACTGCGACAATTGATTAGAACTTTGCGCCATTTCAAACCCACGAGCTTGACGAATTTCGGAAAAAATGACACGAACGAGGTGGACGATACGAATGACATTTTATTCGTGACGTTCAACATTTTTCTAGCTTCACATCCATCAACAAGGAACGAACAAACGTCATGACTATATAATTTCTTACCGATTTTAGTTTTACTCGAAATTTTTCGATTCTTATCAATATTTTCAGCGACGCCTTTCGTCTCGACGTCTCTTGGACGAGCCTCTGTTTTCTCTAGCGGCTCAAACGTTTTTTCCGATTCTAATTGGTCTTCAGCATCGATAAACGTTTCTTCGTAATTTTCGACTCGAAGCGAAAAAGATTCGTTGGTAATATTGCTGCCGGCGGTGCTACTGCTTTCAGTGCTCATACTTTTGAGGGAGGATTCTTCTGTGAATGGACGACTTCGCTCTTCAATGCTCTTTTCTTTTCCCGTATCATTGAAAGATCGAAAAGCTGTTGGTCCGTATTGAATTTTTGTCAGCATACGAACAGTCTCTTCACGAACAGGCTCAGGGTTTGCAACCTCGTAATTGGATGGTTCTTTCTGGACGATTGGAAGATTCGTCGTGGAAGGATTTTTGTGATTTTTATCTTCTACTTTATCATAAATGCCTGCCATTTTGTTTGCATCGTATTCTGATTTGTCAACTCTGCTTTCGATGGAGTCGATGTTGTTATCCGATTTGTTGGTATTGTCCTGCGTCCTCGAATTTGAGGCTGCGAGCGAAACTGTCGGTTGTTTGACTTTTGGGTCTCGTAGTTTGAGCTTTTTCATTGCTCCCTTGAAGGTTTTTCTTTCTTGAGGAGGTTCGTCGATCGGACTCATGGGAGGAGCGGATGGAAGAAATAAATTTTTATCTTGCTCCTCTGCGGTTGCAGCGACAAATCCCTTTTGTCCAGTGTCGAAAGAATTTTCTTTCTGAGCCTCATTCCCTCCGACCGATTGATTTTTCTCCTGCCGAGATATTTTACATCGATTTGATTTTTTTCTCGAAAGATTGGGAGTATTGTCAATGACGATGGTGACATTGGGCGAGAGTTTAACGACAGAAACGGCGCAATTGTTTTCAGAATTATCGTCGATTCCGTTACGAACGATTTTTTCTGGAACGTGGATTTTTACGCCGAGTTTTTTTTTGCCCTCGTCGGCGCTTTCTTCGTCGGAGGACTTGTCACAGTTGCAGCAACGATTTTCGGGGCTCGTCGAACGTTTCTTACGTTTGTCATGATCCTCGCAATCTTCCTCGTCACTGTCTTTGCTCGATCTTGGCGAGTGCACGTTCGATGTTTTGGTGACATTTTCGTAGGTGGTTTCTGGACTTCCAACGTGCGGTTTGAGGTTCAAACGCTTTGGATTGCGGACTTGAACGCCGCGGAACGGATCCGGTGATTCATAGCTTTGGGAACTGATCGATGTCGTCCAGTTGGTGTTGTTTATGTCACCGGTATAACCGTACCAAGCTGCGCAGCCCGGATCGGACAGTTGTTGGGAAACTTGGTGGCCCATTGCGGATCTTGGGAGAATAGATGCTCGTCGACGGTCCATTTCTTCCTCGATCTGTGCGATTTTGTTTTGTACATTGGTCAAGCGACTCTCGGCGATGGTACGTTGTGATTTGTAGGGCGCAAAATTGAGATTGACTCGTTCGTCGCATTCTTTCTTTCTCAAGGTGCCCAAGAGATCGCGTAACTCTTGATCAGACTTGGTAGCGAGCATAACGGAATCAAGATTGCCTGCGCCCTCGGCAAAGCCTAATCCCTGATTCTCGCTCAATCGACGATTGAGCGATGCGTCCACTTGGGACTTGAGCAAATTGACTTTGAGCTGGAGAGTTGTAAGGATGGGAATAACGTTAATCGGTGGATTAGCGGTCATGTGGAGATTAATGAGTGCGTTGACCTGTTGAGCGCCTCGAGATTCCGCCAGCAGCTGATCTTTCGTAAGAGTAACTAACGTCCTTTTGGCACGTTCGATGCTTTCATCCGTGCTGGTCGTTATGTTGGAACCTGGTACTTTGCGGAGTACCATCCGAGTTGCTGCGCAGGATATGACGCCAGGAATGGCGAGCAGTTGCGAAGCGAGAGCTTGAAGATTTATGGCGGAGGGACAATTTTTTCTCGAGCAAATCGTGTCGTCCGTCGTTCCTGAACAACGATGCTCTTCCACTTGGTTTCCTCCCCATTGATAAGCTGGCGAACTTCGTCTCGCATGTTGAGACTCTTGTCCGTTGCTCCTCCGAGAACAACATCCACAGTTCGTACTCTCTTTGCTCGAATTTCCAAGTTGCTGGTAATATGGGTTGAGCAACGGATTCATCGGCATCGGAAAGGGATAACATCCACCTGCTGGACATCCTTGTAACGGGGAAGATGGACAATTTATACCTATCCCAGGACAACCCTGAGTAACCGTCGGACTCGCAGGCACCGCCTGTGCCGGTTGACTCCCTGGATTAGGACAATTGCTCGGGAGGATGAATATCGGCCCCGGTGTACCGATGTAAGAGCGTATCTGATCGAGTGTGGCAAATGGCAATGAGCCATAACCAACCCCTTGAGACTGCATTATTGATGGCACGTTGTACGATGCTTGCGCTAATGCCTGACCAACATTCGCCAGACCAGTGCGTTGAATCGGCTGTTGCTGCTGGCTTATGCCATATGGATCTTGCTGATAGGGTTGAACGTATTGATTCTGTCCTAGGCTTCCTGCTAATCAAATTCCTCCTCTTTAATCTCATTTATAAATCTCTGAGTGTTGTTACAATAAGGACGATGTTGTGGTAACGTCAAAATCGAGCCAAATCAATGAAATTTCTCAAGCCACGAAAAAACGAACGCTGAATCTTTTTCCCTGATTTTCTCAAACTGTCGAATTCGCAGTCGGAAAGCCATTGGGGATTGTGATAGAATTTCCGTTGCATTTTAATGGCAAAGACTTTGATGGAGATTTGATTGGATTCGATGATAATGAACAATTTTGTCGCTGATTCACAGGCTCAATCGTTACGTTACACCGAAAGAGATAATCCCAATTTCTATATTTTCAATTAATTTGGCTTCGAAAACGACCATTACCAGTTTTATTCATTTTTTATGTTGCCATTTTTTCAGGATTGGTTCAAAAGCGTGTGGAAATCTGTACCTTGTTGATTGGTTGGATAACAGTAATATTGCTGACATTGCATCGGTTGTTGATTGGTCGATTGATGTTGCTGCTGCTGTTGTTGTTGTTGTTGCTGCTGCTGCTGTTGACAGAAGTTTATCTGGCTCGTTTGGGCAGGCACGTTGTGATACATGGTAGGAAGCTGCGATATCGAATTTACCTGTGATTGAGAAAAACCTGTAACAGATTTTTCCATCGATTACCCTGTGTGTGTTTTTTAAAACACGTTCAAATATCTCGTGTTAATCGAAGAACTTACACGTATCACTCGATCTCATTTCATCGAGGAACGGTTGCTTAATTAACTGAAATTTATTTATCGTTTTGCCGAAAGACTTTTTTGCAACAGCAGCACTTGAAATTTAGGCTTTTATCAAAATGACATATTGGACGAATTTCAGGATCGTCGCGAAACGAAGATCGAGGGCTTTTGTTTTATCGAATAATTAATCAACTCCACGTTTCTTTTTTGTTTAATATTCAAGAAAGTTTGTTTTCATTGAGAGCAGAATTATAATTTAGCAATTACAATGTTTTTTGTCCAGGCACTTGCCCGATATATTGAAAAACTTCGACATTAAGGGGGTACTGTCGATTTTAGAATTACTGTTCAGAATTTAATAAAATTTGGTGCAGCAGTACATTGTGATAAGAATATGATGCAGACTAATTTTCGAGAGGCTACAGAGAACCAGAAAATAGATATTCGTCATTTAACATTGAAATTTATGATAAATCTCAATTTTCATTGTATTTTTAAATGAATTCTTATCAATTCTTAAGAGAAATCAATTTTCATTGTAAAATACAATGAAACGTATGAAATGGATGCAAAATTCGTGAAATTGACAATGCAAATATTTTTTTTCTGGCTCGCTGCAGCCTCTCGAAAATTTAACTGGATCTTTTTCTTATCATAATTTACAACTGGACAAAATTTTATTAAATTTTGAACGATAATTCTAATACCGAACTTGAAGACCATTCGGTTCCATGTAATTTTTTATTTTCAATTTCTCGATGAAATTTTCCTACAGAAAAAATTGTTGCGGAGCTTCTTCAAAATGCTGCTCGAGTCACGTGACTCCTCGAATCGCTGTGTTGATCACGCAGTGGGGATAAACGATGTTGTATAGACATAAAGAGAAGTGGGGCAATGAACGAGATACGACGTAATTGTGTCGCGTCACAACATTCAGTGGTTCATGGACCCCAGATCTGTGGTACGTCGAGTTGTTCGAAACAAAAAAACCGAAGAAAATCTTGAGATCTTTCTCTTAAATGTTCGTACCATTGGTGCACGTGATGGACGAAGATGTTTTGGACATAATTCCATACTTTTGAGGTATGTTGACACAATCAAATAGATTAATGGTGTTGACGATGTTTCCGGAGCAGGAAAAACAAGTTCGAAGTCATAAAATAACGTGGCGTTTGGTGAATATGACTGAAAATTGAATTATCGATCATTGAATTATCACCGTTTCGTCCCCGTCATATTAATCGAATGAATATTGATAAATCATTTATTATGCAAATTACATTTCCCAAGGACGATGTTGAAATTCTGCGTGACGTATGAAAGTCGAATAATTGATAATCTGTTAAATATTTCGTCGTGCCCATTCGCCCAGAGTATTCATTAGATTTCCGTCTTCAATTATACTTCCCATTAGAGAGAAATTAATCGTAATTCACCGTTTCCTTGTGCTGGGAATTTGTTGAATTAAAGGTTTTCCTGCGGCGACTGTTGAAGGTTCTTGCGACACTTGTTTCGAACATGGACGTTAACGACAGCATCGAGTTCATAAAAAACGATCTCCTACCCGAAGCTGTGCATAATCGTTGCTTCTGCGAGCCAGGATCTCGTGAATTCGTCGAATTTTCATCGGTCCAAGTTGAATCATTAAATTATCGGAAAAGCCGGAAATATGGGAAGGAATATTTCAGAGCACGAATGATTCTTCATTTTTCTGGCGAACCGAAGGTTTTCGTGCTGATCATAAAATTACTGAATGGAGAAAATCGTAATGACGATTGTCGAGATTACGAAAAATTTCTCAACGAGGAAATTTTCTATAGTAAAATCAGCCAAAAATATAAATTGAACATTTATCCGCAATGCTATGTGGCGGACATGGGTCGATATGGGAGGCCGGTCATCGTTCTCGAAGACCTTGAGGCTTGCGGATACGTACGACTTGATGGTAAATTGGATGAGGATCACTTGGTGCTGGGTCTGAAAGCTATTGAAGGTCTTCACGAGCGTGGCTTGAGACTCAAAGCTGAGAACTTTAATTCGTTTAGGGAGTTTTACGCCAAGCTAATCGACACGAGATTAGATACACAATCTACCGACGTTTTCAACGAAACATCGAACAGGTAACTCCATTATTACCTACAGAAAACGATTGACAAGTTCTTTTCCAACTCGTCAAGTGCTGTCAAACGATTTCTCGAGACTTGGCATTTTTAACATAATTTTCGCGATCGTGTATTTATTTCCCTACAAGCTAAAAGCTTGATTGGCTCAATTTTTTGATTGTTAGTCTCTTCGTGCATTTGCATCATTTCAACTATTACTTGGAAGGCAAATTTTTATAATTGTCGTGAATAAGAATTTCTTCCGAAACGTCGAGAGGCAGAAATATAATTTTGTAGATTACGAAAAATCTTTTTTTAATATTTTTGACTGAAATCAATAGGATTAATTACTGGAGTAAGCTCTTTCGGTGGGGACCGGCTCAGATTTATCCAATCTGAGTGATTAATTCAATTTGCCAAGTACCTTGACGAGTAACGAAATTCATTTTATTTCGAGAGCTCTGAATTTTTTCTAGATTAAATTACATTTTGATAATTACTGTTTGACTGGCTCAGCATCGGTCGAATCTCATAAAATTGTGCTGGAATATAGAACCGATGGTTTTACATTAAATTGCAGGCTTTCAAGGGCACTGAAAAATCTTGCCTACGAAGGCAACGAAAAAATTGATCTCGAGAGCGAAGAGCCTCTGCTGACTCTATGTCACGGAAATTTAATACCTCGAGAGTGTTTTTTCTTCAAGTACGAGAATAAAAAACCTGTCGACGTTAAGATAACAGGATGGAACAGAATGCGATATTGCTCGATCATCGTCGATCTGACGTCGTTATTTCTTCATCAGGATCATTTGTCCAATTACGACGAGGTGGAAAAATATTTACGTATTTATTTAAACTTTTCTCAGAGCTGAATTAATTAGAAATAATTACACGAACTAACTTTTCATTTGGATAATTGATTTTGTCGTCCATGGTGGTTATGGAGCAAGTTAATTATTCTGATTAATTTTTTAATGAAAAATAATAAAAACCAATAAAAAAAATTCTAATTCTACGCAGTACACCTCGTTCCCTCGTTTTTCTCGACCGACTTTTCTTATTGTTAAACTATTTTAAACTCGTTTAGAAATAGAATTCTTGGAAAACAGACTCGGGCGTCCTTTTTGTAAACTTTCGGGAGAACTAGATCGCGGAATCTTGTTCAGAAGGAGTTTCGATAGTTATTTAGCTTCTTTATCGATTTACTCACTTGTCACCTCGCGGGTGATGAAGAGGACTGACGATCGCTAGAGGAGTTGATGGTCGTGTTCACCATGAATGACCCAGGCTCGGAATTCTGTTTGGAAACTTGGGTGAAAACTAATTTGCATCGTAAATGTAAACGTGAGGGGGTTTGACTGGGGGCCGGGGGAAGGGATTTGTCTGACTCTGTTCCGAGAGTTGTAGGAAAATAAAGTTGCTACAGTTTACGTGTGCTTTCGCATCTTAGATTGACTGGCCAAAGTTTTTCCTGAAGGAACAAAAAAAAATACGAGAGAGTTGAAAAGGAAGACGCCAAGTTTGGTGCAACAATAGCGCAGCGATGAGTTGGAGGTAATTTTCGTAAACAAAAAGCTTTTGCATTTGTACCGAGTCTTAATCGCAATTGCCACAATTACGAAAGCTCAAAAAGGTTTCGAGGATTACAACTCTGAGCAAATCTTTTCTTCGTAAATAAAAATAATTCAAAATTTTGAATGAATAACCAAAAGGAAGAAATCGAGGAGAGAAAAAAAGTCTCGCGATGATAAAAACCGTTTCTTACAATAAATTTGCTGGTGCTGGCAAACAACCAAATACTTTATTCCAATTCCGTGGCAATAATTTAGAGTGCCGGTTAAAAGAAATTCAAATTAATCAATCGGAAGCAGGAGAAGGTGGAGGTCGTGGCGGTGGCGGTGGTGGGGGAGGTCTCCTCGAAGGACCTTCGTGAGTCGATGTTTCCGGCGTCCCCGGACGCCGTGGAATTTCCTCATCGTAAGTTGAATCATAATTTCCAAACAACCAGTAAACAAGCCCAATGATGATGGCGAGAACGATGATCGAGGTAAGAAATCTTCCGCCGTTGCAGAGAATTTTCAAGATTGCGGAAAGAAATCTTGAACAGGGTGGCACAACTTTTGTCCCTCGATACGGACAAGGGGCTGCTGATGCCGGGGGTGCAACTGGTTTCTTGACCGTTATTGGGCAAGATACAGGTGGTGGCAAGGGCGGAGGAGTTGATTGAATCACACAAGAGCCCGGACTCGAACGTGGCGAGGCTAACCAACCCATTGAGGCAAAATTCAATAAATCGAAAAAATAATTTCAACACTTTCTTGTCGCCTCGAAAGAAAATTTTGACACTGTTTGGTTAACAACTTGAAATTTCGGAGTGACGTTTCAAAATTCTTGACGACACTCGGATGTTTTTCTTTCGTTACGTTCTCCTTTCTCGCGGCTGCTTCTTATCGATTTTCATCAACTTTTGTTTTTAAAACATTGACGCACAATCGCGAGACACGTGGCAGATGATGAAATTCTCACATGAAACTTTTTCGTCTCCGCAGAAAAAAAATCTCGAAGTTTTTCATTTTTTTACGATGTGGAACAAAAAAGCAAAACAATGCGATTATTTATTTCGTGATTTCGTTTATTTTCCTATTATTACGTTTTCTGGCGCTTTTTTTTCGTTCGCTACTTAATTTAAAAAAATCAAATTAATGAAGTAATTAACGTTGGACGAATTTGTAATTTCAGTGGAAGGGAATCGACTCACAGGATTTGAACTCTCTGTTCCAAATGTAATTACGTACTTCGTTTTCACGGTTTAAAAAATGGTTTCACAAGCAACGTTATAGTTGGTGGATTTTTTTTATTTTCTGCTTCGCACGTTCTATTTCCCTCCACCGCGAAAACGAATTTGCAGACCGTGTAGGTTTCGAAATTTCTCGTTCGTCCTACCGTACGAATAATAATTATTATTATTTTATCTGCTCGAGGCACGAACAGAGAAATACTAATTCCGAATGATACGAAGTGAAGTTGTTGATTGACGTTCGTATATGTGCACATTTGATAAATAATACTGCTCGCGTGATTATGAATAAAATGAATAAATGAAAATACGGGCCGTTTCGAGTGCAATAAACTATTCGTTAACTATTCCTTCATTTTCCAAGCTCATCAGTCGTATTCGAACCGAATATAAAAAAGTTTCGAATTTATTTTAAAAAATTAGAAATAAATCGAAAACAGCGTCGATTTTCGATTCTCCACGAAAGCAAAAGAATCGCTTAACAATCACGTAAAAAGTCCTCTATACATATTTAGCAGATAGTCGTGTCAGTGATCTTTTGTTGCTTCAGCGTCATAGCGTATGCGATGCGAAAGCAGCACATGGTTCGATTCGATTAAAAGTTGGTTTGTATGATGGAGGATGGGATGAGAAACTGGGAAGGAGTGCATGTGAGAACACACACGATCCGAGTTCCTCCGGAGACCGCAGAATATGCCTCATCTTTCCTGATGCACGGGCTGAAGGGTTTTTAACGGCAAATATAACGCGAGTAACAAATTTGTTGGAATTTCGTCCGATTTCGCTATCACGATGGTCGTAATGGAAAAATCCATTATGGGCGGAACAATATTATGAAATAAAAAATGTTGTTTAGATTAGACTGGCTAATTGGGGAAATTTCCTTCGCATATGATTCACTGCAATGGAGGAAAACAAATGCCCTTAATAAAAAAAATTGTATGGGTAGAATATTTTTTTTTTTTTTTNTTTTTTTTTTTTTTTTTTTTTTTGGCCGTTGGGGGCCAAGAATATTTTTCGATAATGAGATACACCACGAAACTATTATTATGCGAGTATACACTTCAGTTATGTATACTCGGAGTGTCTGCCAAGAGCGAAATTTAAATGGCAAAGTAGTTTGAATAACAAAGAGGAAGAAGGATGTGGGCTATCCGTCGAAAAAGTAGGATGGAGGGAAAGAGTATTTAAAAAAACTTATTTTTCTTTAAACTCTTTCATCACGCGACGCGGATTATGGGAATAAAAGAAGGTGAGCTTTTCTCGGTCGCGCGTACATCTCGTCACTCCCGATGATGGACTGTGGATCTCCGAGCTACCGAGTCTATATAACGCAGCCGGTTAACGGGAAATTCTATCACGAAAGCTTCTCCCTGGCCATTAATAATGATAATAATGAGATAATGAAAATAGACTCGCTAACCGAGGATTCACTTAGTTCGCTTATGGAGCATAAAAATATACGTGTATATATCTGTATGTTGAAAAAACGAGGAGCATACCATTCCGCAGGGTATAACAGTGTTGTACGAAACCTGTTCGTGTCAACACTCAGACAGTGAAATTTAACGGCTGGTGCTCTCGCTGTGTGTTTTATTTTCGTTTCCTTGCGTCAACGTCAATTCAGATGCAGATCACTTTTTAAACCGATGGCTCTTTAAAAACCTACAAATTATACGAATTCGCATCCGGAAACGATTCTACTAGAAATTAATCAATTAAATTTATTCATTTTTTCAACGAGTCAGTCGACAGGTAAGTTGAGCGCACAGTGCCAAGCCGGTGAAGCAGATAGGGAAAAATTGCATAGGACCTTTTTTGTAGGGCATGAAATTTCCTACAAAAATGGCCTCCAGGGAATTTTTCGTATTCTCAACAGATTAGGCCTTAACGCCTAAAGGGCTGGAAGGCTTGAACCTTTCGGTACAGCACTTTGCAGGAAATATAGTTTGAAGCCATGTAGATGATTAATTACATTTTGCCGTGACATTCTTTGTTTTTGAATGCTCTTGAACGCAGACATGGAATTAGCGATTCGAGTAAGTCTTTCCAAGCCTTTATTCTGTCGATGGTTGGACAAATTTGACATCATTAGCAATTCCGATCTTCTTAAAGATAAAGAAGAAAAATATTGGCATTGCACGTAGACATGGCTTTTTATAATAAAAGTTCTCGATGGAACTTGCTGATTGAATGAAACGTCTCGTCCTTTAATTTAGCTTTATTCATATTTTTGTCTTCAGAGGTCGCGTGTGCCAGAAAAAGTATAATCTTCATCATCGGCTTAAAAAGTTCTCTTATAAAGTTCTGGTATACGTCAGTCTTCATTTTTTCTTCATCTTGTAAATGTTTTTTTTTTTCTACTTTTTTTCACATTGGTTCCTCTTTCAATTTTCCTTTGGGCGGTTGGGCTTCTCCGGTCGCCGGGCGAGCGGCGGACCTATGAAATTATCCATAATTCATTCAGCCAGCCGCCTCGAGTATTTGATATTGACTCTTGGCTGGCACTCGTAAAGTTCGTACTTTTAATTTAACTCTCTCCTTCGCTTTTCCTCCCTCTCTCGCTCTTGCCTTCATTTTCGCGGGAACACATATTTTTTGTTGAGTTTTATTCTTTATTTCTCACGCGACTTAAAGTTTTTTATTTTTCTCCAATGTGCCATTATGAGTGGTGGTTCTCGTACAAGCTCGAGCGCACCAGATACACTCGTGAAAAGGGAAATAGTAATCGCCGTTTCTCGGCCCATGTGAAATTCCCGGAGCGCAATTGTTGGTAATATAATTTTTCATGGTGTAACATAAAACAAGAGTGGATATTTTATTTTCCCTCAAAAGCGTGTGTTTTCTTCGCTCAGTTCATAATTCCAAGTGTCTCGCGATATTTATCATCCGGTATAAACATGAAGCTGAAGAAAAGAGAAAGAAATTTTTGAAAAATTACGAAACGGCACGTGTGCACGAGAATGTACATCGTGGACGGATGGCTTGATTACGAACCATAACCAAAGCTGTGAATCCACAAAATTGTACCGCAGCGTTTTGCAACAGCTCTGCAAATTGCTTGAGCAAACGTACTATCTGTGAAATTCTGTTATGGGTGTTTCATCCGCGGGTGATAAGTACGATTTTCATCGCTCCAAGTGCATCCCATAAAAGAGTGCATCCGATTTTTGTGCGAATTTTATCTTTTTGCTTTTGGCTCGTGACCGAACATGTGGAAGCTTTCGTAAATAAACTGAATCCTCCACTGGAATTCGTAGATTTCTCGTGCGTCATACGTTTTTTTTTTTTTTTTTTTCGAATTCACTTTTTTTTTGTGGTACGAAGTATAAAGCTGGAAAAGCCAGAACATTTTTGCCCATTTTTCACCGATGTTCTAATAAATATTGACGAGAAAATTCATATTTTCTGGATGGACTGTTACTTTTATTTTTCAACTCGACAGTTTATGTACCCGCGGTTTTACGAGCTCCTACTCCGTATAATGCGCAACCAAAAGCTTTTCAATTCGATTCGCAACAACTATGGATTATATAAGTACAACTTGTAAAGTATATTTGCGCTACAGTTACTTGAACGTAGTGCTGCGTATTACGACACGAGAGACGTACGACGTAACATGTTGGATTATTCGAATGCATACATAGGTCAACATCCGCACAGATACACTCCAATATAATGTATACATATTTATTTATATATGTACGTTGCACTTCACACTTTGGTCGTAGAAGGTAAAATAGTGAATATGCAGCAGCAGATGCGATACGAACCGAATGTAAATAGTTATCGTGTTTCGAGTGTTCCGCAAACTTTATCCCGTTTACACATCCGTGTAATGCAGACAGCGAGAAATCCGTGAACAAATGTTAAATATCATTGCGGGAACAGTGGCAAAGTTGCCTAGAACTGCATTTTTCGATGAAATATGAATTGTTGAATTTTTTTATTTTTTTATTTTAATTTCATTGTTTCTTTTGAAAAGTGATGGACTAACGAACGTTTTTGATCCGGGAAAATGGTTTCAAAGTATTTTTTCATCCATGACTGAGCTGTGCGTTTCAAACTCTTGTTTAGGAGCGCGGATATGGAGCGATTTACATGCACCGCTATAGACTTATGCCGACATTCGCGCTCGCAGGTACGAACGCATAGAAAAGCCACACTGTTAATCACCGCTAATGAATTTTCCGCGAATAGGAGACAATTAGCATGCGCCGAGTGTGCGGCTAACCATTAAACCCAGCGATGGAAACGGTGCAGCAGGTGAATTAGCCGAATTGTTGAGTCTATCGTTTGGTCATTTTGGCAGATGGAATTACTGTATAGGGCAGAAGGGTTCCCAGTGCATTTACCTACGAGTTCCGTGTATCGGAAATATTATACTCATAGTTGAATATATGCAGATTGCTTGTACACAAACGAGCACCCTAGCGATTCCAAGTGTTACGCGGTTGCTTGTGGCTCGAACGTTTGTTTCAGCTCGGGAAGGCTTTTGCGTACGACAATGAGAATTTGTCATTCAGTTACCTTATCGTCTGGATTGATCATGCCGTCCGGACTGTACGATGACGCGAAACGTCGGAGGATTTTTCTGGACGAGACGTTTGGCTCCGCGTTTGGATTTCTTCGAAATCGAATGCAATATCCCGAAAGACTTGGAATTTATTAACTTTCTCAGCGCAAGTATAAAAATCCATGATCGCACTAGTTTCTGCGTATCCTGAAAATAATAATCTGGTTCGAAGGACTAAGCGCTCATCACAACGGAAATATTGAAAAATTTTCGGTGACATTATGACGAAAAATTCGAAGCGAACGTAAAAAATCGAACTTGCTGCGGCGAGGCTTTGCAGAATATGCGCAGCAGATGAGAAAATTCGGGAATTAATTATTTCATGTCCGATAAAGATACAGGTTCATTTTCTGCCCGAGGGAGCTGTTATCCGTCGAACTGCCCTTTATGATTATCCAATAATCATCGATATCGTCATTGGCGAATTCCTGCATGGCCGAAGAGAGAGAGAGAGAGAGAGGAAAGGAAATGGGGGAGGATGTTCAGAGATGCGGTCCGATCTCTTCCTATATTGGTAGAAGGGGTTGCTACGAGGCATCGAAAGCTATGTAATAAACGCATTCCTCCGACCGGTCCTGGAACGTGCTATTACGTCACGGGAAAAGAGAATGAGAGAACGGGCGCACGACATTTCCTGCTTTGAATTAGTCTCGTTTCTCGTTTCTTCCTTCCTCTCACTCTAAACCCTTGCTCTCTCTCTCTCTCTCTCTCTTCCTCACGATTTCTCCCTTGCCGCTTGCTTTTGTCCCCGACCGATTGGTCGCTGCGTACAATCCAGCAAAAGAATTCGATATCAGGAAGTTCCTCGAGGGTGTGTGTAGGTAAGACGTATAGAAAAGATCACCTCGTATAGGATCTCGTGTCTGGGATATTTTCGAGTTACTCGAGAATCGTGCAGTCCCGAAAGACTCGAGAATTGAGTCTTCGAGAGCTCGCATGGGTCTTTGGAATCATATTATACGGTGTGTCGCTGGGCATTGAGCTTTCATCCCATAACCAGAATTTTTCTCTTTTTCTTCATTCAAACAACCGTCCCTGCTGCTCTGTGCTTCCTCACGCGCTGTTTTGGTAACCATACGTGAGAATGAGGGCAGCATTAGGTGGGGTTAGCATGGGGTGAGGTTGCAAGGTTATTCTTGACAAATGATGTTTCGTTTCATTAACGAAATCACTATTGTTCCGACGCTATTGCTCCCCGTTTTTTCCCAATTGTCTCCGGATACAATATGATATTGAATGTGAGCACGAATCATCCACTGTTTTCCGGGTTAATTAACCAACCTCGTCTTTTGTAATCTGATGGGAGCAGAGGAATTAGAGGGATTGCAAGAAACATGAAACACTGTTACATGCGCTTTGGCTATTCTTGCAACCAGATATATCGGAAGAGTTCAGGATTGTGTTGAGCGATGTATGTGGCTGCAGTGGATATAGGCGATGAGAACATCCTGACCAAATGTTTGTAAAGAGCTTTTGGAGAACGGAGCAGCAGTGAACGTTAACGAGTGAACAAGGTTCAACAATAAAAAGCTCTAGGCATGGAAAAATATCTCGCAAAATGACTGGCTTTGAGTTAATTAATGAATTTCGTTGGAAAATAAGTTTTTTTCTTTGCGATAATTTATGAAGGAAGTAAATTAAGTTGATAAAGGATAAATCTGGTGTCCGAGAAGCGAGTCGGTTAAATCTGCATGAACGTGAGTGTGTCGCTCCTATTAAGGTAGCAATAATATTCCGGGCATGTATGGGCGATTAAGAAAAGTGGTTACCGTGGTGGAATAATGAAAGCGGGTGAGGAGGAGGCGAGATTGCTCGGTCCATACTAATCAATAGGCGGGATGAGTATGCGATATGCACCAGGCACATATCCTTGTACGTATATGTATAAATACGAGGATGGCGAGTGTGCGAACGGTTGGGCATGGATGCGGGTTAAAGGCGATTCAACGGCGCCGCGAGACTCAAATTTTCCAACCAAAGTTCGTTAATGAAAGTTTTATACGCAGCAGTAGGGGAAAAGATGCGAAAAGGTGACTGGAGCGCGTTTCGTTTATAACATCAATGGGACCAATCAATTCGGCCAACGATCGAGCAATCAAAATTCACGTGACCTTTGCCAACCACATGTATATATTGGTCATCTTCCTAACTTGGCCAAAGCTTTTGCACACGGTCCCTTGCTCTCTCAATATATTTTGATGAGTCTTCTAACTGGATTATATCTCGATTCCGAATTCTACTGGTTGAGCTGCACTTCCGCATGAGACTACGATAGTTTCTCTAGAATTCTGACGAGTTCCAATGTGAATTTTCAAACGCATTTGACTGTGTCCTCGCTATGATATTTATCCGCGTACACATATGTACATAAACCAATATGTATGTATTGTTGATTCGCGTACGGTGTTTAGTATACAATTCGAAATTCATCGATTTGCCTTTGCAAATATTTGCCATGTTCCATGTCAACAAACCTCTTCCTCGTAACTGTACAGCTATGGGGGTAATTCTGTTCCATTATATCTCGCTTTAATGACATATCAAAGTATTATTGTTAAACGTTCATTAAAGAAATTGCTTCTCGTTTGTTGTACATGCAAACAAAACGGCAATATTGCTATGCACACGATATTCCACCGATGTAAAAAATGTTCATCAAGGGCAGAGGGTATTTCTGTCGTGCATGGGTATCACCAAATATTGATAATTCGTGGCTCTGTCTGATATTGCAATCTTTCGCAGCATCGCTATAAATTTGAGTGCTATTTTTTATGCAAGTTTGAAGTTTTGATCTGCACACATGGCTCGCCCGAATAGCAATTGATCGATAAGTGCAACATCCATTGATTTGCTTTTTTTTCATACGCTCGTCGATCGAGAATTGCATGGACGATAAAAAGGAGAGTTGCGTTTGCAGGTTATTATCATGCACTCACGTTTTATTATTTGCATAAAATTCGATATAGAGTGTTTTCAAACACTCTCGTTCTCTTTTCCTCCCTCAGCTTGTCCTCTTCGGAATGTACTATACATATTTTTACCGATAGATATGATGCACCGGAAGCAGAAAGCTCTCGCCTCTGGCACCAATTCATATTGTATTGAATGGGAAAGCCTGCGGGGTGCGGAGTGCAGAATGTGGTGCTGATGTGGCAAATGGATTCGGACGATTTGGACCAATCGAGTAATAAAAGGCCATAGCTGCATATACGAGAACGCATGCATTTGTACACATTTGTAAATCGACAGATACAGACTTTCCTGTGTACGATTTCACGTTTCCCAGCAGCAGCAGCAGGTTGAAGCGACTGTGAGGGAGAAAGAGAAAAAGAGTGCGTGACGGTAGTTTTGTCAAAACGTTAATTTGCACTACAAGCGCATCATTCCGAGAAACTCACGTCTACCGCGTGTGTATGGAATTAGCAAAAAAATCATCCCTCGTTGTGCATTTTTAGCGCGTCGCTTTTTCGTGTTCGTAAAAGAAAAAAGAAAAAATTCATTCCTGTCATCGAATCATCCATTAATATGCAAAAATCTCTGAATCGATCCATCAAACCACTTCTCGACGAGTGTCAATTGGATGCGAATGCATATTTAACTTCATGACCCCATGAATAAAAAACTGGAATGATGGGATCGTCCTGGCGAGGAGGGGAGCCCAAAAATGTCGCGTTCGTATATAAACAGATTGGGGTCAAGTTGGATGTTGAGAAATATCGGAGTAGAATCAACGGTCACTGTTCAATCAAGATGAAACCGTCCAATGGGTTTGACGATAAATGTTCCATTTGATTTTGAAAAAACACTGAGCACGCGAGCGAACATTGAATAAATGCGGTTCGTGTTGAATACGAGTGGTCGGAACAATGAAACTGCATAGCGATTCGTTTGTGATTGCATCGCAACAAACATCATTTATAAATGGTACGGTGTGTTGAAACTACGAATTGATTACGATGTAAAAGGGGCGAGTTTCATTTCTAGTCGACAATGGAATCGAATTCACTTGGCTGGGAATTGGAAAATTTGGATTCGTAACCGTTTCCCAATTCATGGTTGTAAAGATATCGGGCCGAGGAAGATGCGTCGGCCAAGAGAACTCATTGATTCGAGAGAGGAACGTCTTTGTCTCGACGTCGTTTTTAGAAGCAGGGAACTGATGCCTATGGGTGTGTTTACCGGTATTGTATCAATTCGTGGTGTCTATAGAGGCTGCGATACCAGGTCGATGACGAGCAAGTAACGCGACGAAGGGGTTCGCAATTGTCTTTGAGAATGCAGTGGTTTGCGAAATGACAACGACGACTATATCGATGGCGTCATCGTCGTGGAAGGTAAGTACGTTCGCGAGGTACCTATAAGTAAGCTTCCATCGTAAAGACATTGAAAATCGAAGGAAACGAGAAGAGATTGCAGTGAGAATGCAATCAAAGAGCCAAATGGAATTTCACTCCGCGGCGTTTGTCTTTCGGGATAACAATACAGATGCGCGACAAGATTCTGCTTCTGAATCTCGTCTCGTTCAACCTGTTCTTCGCTCTTTCTCTCTCTCTGTCATAACCCTTCATGAGCATGACCTTTTTCGCCATTATATCCTTTCGGAAAGAGTCTTCCGTCTTCGTGCAATACTCATCGTTGCATGCAGACCATGCAGCATCAGGGAAATCAAACTTTTGGTATCTCCGATGCTGCAAGAACGTTACTTTGTATCCGACCGACTGGTTTTCACTTTGTCATTGTCTTCCACCAGAACGTCACGTTACATTTCCGTTTATTGCTTTACCTCCAACGACAGGATTTATGTACTAGAGCATTCAATACACAGTGCGAAGAAAACTTGACTAGCTAACGACAAACAATGCGAAGCCCTCTGCGAAGAGTGTTTCGCCAGCGGATCTTATACTTCCTGAGCGACTATACAATTGAAAGACTGGATTCATCAAGCTCAAACCTCGCTCAGCGACTATTGAAATTTTACCAACAATGTGAAAAGTTTCTGGATTAATTACCAAACCGACATTCGTCACAATTGTATTTTGGAAATTCGTATCGTCCTAATTTTCATCACCAACATTTTCTCTTCGGTTTACCATTTTTTTGAATGATATTCTCTCCCTCCCTTGCTCTCTCTCTCTCTCTCTCGATTTCCAACTGACCTCACAGTAACGTTCTCTGGTTGTCCTCGATCATTGTGATCGGATCTACCGACTCGCGGCCCCTTCGCACCGTCACAATAGGTCTTCGTAATTACTCGATACATTTTCGCTACCCGAGATATATTTATATACGGAGAGAAAGAGAGAGAGAGAGAGAGAGAGAGAGAGAGAGAGAGAGAGAGAGAGAACAGTTGAACCCACTGCTTGCGTTGTCTCAGTGTCTGTTCTCCGTTGTCGTCGAAAAGGGAGCTTGATGTCGACGCAGCGACGGTTTGATTCCCTTTCGTGACAGAATACATATGGTCTTCGAAGGTTTCATATTCCATCTGTACACATTTATCAATGTGAACAATTGTCTAACTCGTTGAGGCGTAAAACCTTTTTCCCTCTCTAGTTCTAACTAAATATGTAAATACTAGCTGTGTATTCTTGGCTTCGCTCGAGTTTCGTTATAGAAGCTAGTAATCGCTATTTAAACTCCAATTGCTATCGCAGCTGCTAAGCCTTGGATAGTAGTGATTGCAGCATGAAGGCGAAGCCACAGCTATACATTCAAACTCCACTAAAATCCTCTTTCGAACGTAATATGAATTTCTGTGTCTGAAAATGTTCCAGCAGATTTTTACATTTTCGTAAATCGTCCCAAAGGGTTTCGGTCGAAGCACTTTGCTTTTTGACCTTTCAACTGCTGACTAATTTTCGGAAATCAGGACTCATGATGCTCGGCAACGCTTCACTTGTCGTTTTCCCAGTTTTTTTTATTCTGTTTTTTTTTTCGATTTAATTTTTTTTTCCTTACCGAATGCAGGTTCGTATTTGCCTCGTCATTAAAAATCTACTAGCTTTTTAATTTGTTCCTTTTGGCATCCTGAAAATCGCTATGGATAGCCATCGATTTTTCTCTCTGGTGAAGCCCCTTAAGGCACTGAAGACTGCACATGAAATAAAAATTTCTTTGATTACTTCCGCGAGTATATAGACAGGATCATTGAATATTTATTCAGCAGGTTGGATATACCATTTTGGTCAAGGTTTTATCGTTGCTGTCCAATAACTACCGATATTACTCGAAATCCGCTATTGCAATTTGTTATTCTAACGGACATGGTCCCATTGGATTTCAATAAATTCATCAACTTTCCAATTCAAAGTTTTCCTTTTTTCTGGAATCTTTCTTTCACACTGGAGAGTGAAAATATTTTTCATTGATTTAAAAATCAAGAAATTTGGTAGGTCGGTGGTCTTACAGATGTCGGAGTGAAAAATCGCGAGCTGTGAAAAGTATTTCAGGCCGAGAAAAACGATTGAATTTCGGTCGAAACTAAAAAAAAATTAAACGTTGTAATTTTCGGTCTCGTACGGAGCGTAAAATAGTTGTAATTTTTTATCAATTTTGGAGAATGCCAAATGAAATGTAACGAGGGTGATGAAATGATTCATTCGAATGAATAAATTCTTGAGACGGTTAACGAAATCTGTCAAAACGAATTAACAATAAAAATGCAATTTCACGATTTTTCGAATGGCATTCTCTTTCGATCTTATTCGACAACATTTCGAGCTTTAGAAAATGGAATTGGGATTTTAGTGAATGAGCAGTTTGACAGTTTGCAATAAGAACTCACCTTGAAAAGTCCTTTCCAGTTATATTTACCTGGCAAATACATTCTTAACGGTAAGATTACACTTGCATATAAGGGAGGTGGAAGAGAAAATGAGAGAAAAATTCACGAACGAGAGGATCGAGAGAAAGAGGGTGCTCTCGTGGCTGATGGTGGGAAAAAAAGCTCGAGAGGAAAGGATGATACGAAGGCTCGTATAATCGACCGGCCGTGAAATTACATCGTCAACGCGCGCCTGGGCATCAACCTTCATAAAAATAACGTTTCTTCTAGTCGCTGTTGCTCTCGAGACCGAAAATTAGTTTTCTCGTTTTTACCACCTCGAGACACCTTTTACCCAGTTTTTCTTTCACTCCGTCTATTCTCCAAGTGTTTTTTTTTTCTCTGCAAACATTTGTATTGTGTATCTCATTTCGTCAATTGACAACGAAGCAGTAAATGAGAAAACCGAGATTGTCGTTCGACGTTTCATACGATATGAAAAAAAGTAAACAAACTTTCGGCCTCTTTTCGACTGAGACACCTTTTTTATATGTTAATCAGTCTCTGGCAGTTTCAACAATCGCTCAGGTGTCGTGGGTATAATTAGAGCACGAAAAAACTCTATCCAGCGATATTTTCCACAAAAATCCAAACTCATTAATTAACTCGCCGTAATCGTATAATTACAAAGTCTGGGTAATAATTACGAATCGTATAATTACAACGAGGTCTGGGGGTTGTGAGAAAAAAACACAATAATTGTTCTTTCGAATTTCATTGTAAATAGCAAAACCTTAAGCAATTATTGTCCAATTTGCAGCAAAAAATAAAAATAGTTTTTCATAAAAACGATCATTCGTTCATAGTTATTGCTCGCACGCAAGTAAATTATTTTCAGTCGTATTCCGACAGTTGGATTCCATGTGAATCAACGGCTACTGGTCCACAAAATCTGGGTCGAAAAACGACAATATACAAACAAGAATAATCCTATCGGAGAGACAAGTAAAACAGTATCGGAGGAGTGGAATGATGGATAAGAAAGTAATTACAGTTTCCTAACTCGGATCAAGGTCGGCACTCGTAAATGTAGGTCAGCGTATGAATCGACAAGAATCGAAAAAAGGCTGAAAAATAAAAAAATAAAAACCTATAAACCAGGAGAGGCTCGAGACTAAAAGCAGATTTATAATATTTTTTATTTCCTGTTGCGATCGCGATGTTCCAGGGTTTGATTTGCACTTCAAGGCCCAACGTTTGTAGCCCTTTGGCTTTCAATGCTTGTTATTTCGACTCAAACGTTGCAATTTCGATTGACCACGCTTAATGTTCAAACTTAGGACCTCAGTAAATTGTTTGCACGATTCAAGTCCGCGAAGTATGAAAATTTATCCAAAATGAAATTTAGAAATGATGAGATTTCGAGAAATTTCCCCATTCATTTTCGTAATTACATGAAAAAGTTTTTGTTAATTTATTTTTATCGCAAGCTCCCAGCACGTTTTTGCACCGATTTAATTCTGTCGATAATTTATTGATTTATTCATTTTTTAATAACTTTGGTTACCGCGACAAAGTGATGATAGTTTGTACGATCGCGCTTGAGTCTATTATCATAGCTGGCCAAGTCGAGTGTTGTGTTGTCAATTTCATTGGACAATGCACATATCGATCAATCAAAATCGACAGAGTTTGCGCTCGCCAGCAACGCGTGTCGTCACACTGCATGTGCACAGTGAGCACCAGGTTAAAAAAGGCAGAAGGCGCGTTCATGCATATTAACGATAAGCACCACAGGCACGGAAAGCAGCAGCAGTTCTATAATAAAATTATGCTTTCAACGAAAGTGGGCAACTTTGTATTGAAATCGAGTTAATTTTAGAGAATTCATACCGAACGTTATACTATACACTATTTACAATGCAGCAACGTTCTCGCCACTTTATGCGATATCAGTGATCCTCTTCAGTCGTCATCTGCTTAGTTCCCATGTAAAAGCTCATTATATAAGATACTTGTCGATGAAAAAACTGCTGAGTATTATCCAACGCGGTTTCTATTGATCCGGGACGGAGCTGATTTAAAAAACATTATTCAACGTATTACTAAATAATTAAAATTATTTTTTTTTACAAAAAATTGAAAATTAAATATCTCGAATTCTAAACGTCAGAAAAATTTTCTTCGTAGGAAAAAACTGTTAGATCTAGTGCCAAGAACGTGTGTACGAAATTTTAAAACAACCATGAATAAAGTCGTTTCGTGCGATACTAATACCTTAAGATCTCTCTGAAAGTTGCAACGTATGGGAATTTTTGTCAAATGCTTCCTATACTAGGATTTCGATATATTTTTCTGATTTTTTAAAGAAAAATAGGTACACGAATATTCGCAGCAATCGAAGAATAATTGTGGCCTCGGTGATGCAGATATCGAATTATCGCTTTATTTCTATTCACGCAATAGAAATTTTTGTTGTTGTTTATATTAGTGGATGAGGGAGTGGAATATCAACGATGGCATATGCAATTAATTCGCTTTTTCACGAACAGCACTAGCAATTGAATTGCAGCGATAGGATTGCGAGAGTCACTCAACGCGGAGTGGGAATTGGGTGCAGAGAGAGAGAGAGAGAGAGACGAGGCGGGGAACGAGGGATAGAAACGCGTAATCCGAATCGCGTTCATTGCTTCTGGCAGCGGGAAATTCGGAACTAAATATCAGCAGATTTCCTCATGCCCATTATACACTGCGTTCAATAATAGAGGGAAATCGTATTTCAACCTTTCAGATATTTGATCCGTATACGTCGCTATGGGCATTTTTCATCTTCATCTCGCTGTACGCGTGATCGATCGCTTCGAAAATGGAAACGAAATGAGATAAATATTTTCGACGGGTACGGGATAGCGGATATCCTTGAAATAATTTAATGTAAACGCTCAATTGATTTTGACGATATTCGTTTGAATGCCCTTCGGGTACTTGAACATGTCCAAAAAAATATTGTATGAATAATTGGAATCGCAATTTCACTGACTTTTGTTGAACTGTGCTCTGTAAACCGCCAGCATAAAAAACAGAGTTTTTAAAACGATAGGAATATTCATTTGATAAATTCTTTTTGAACGTCGCATTTTTGTTCGAAAATCCGTTTTTGACATTTTGCTTCGTGATGCCCTTTCGAAGGAGCTCGAGAATATGTCAGCACTTGGATGAATAATTGAAAACGAGAAGACTCCTGAGTGTCTTTTGCCGGAGCATCGGTCGATGATCCATCAGAATAAATGTTAAAAAACTTACAGCTCCTTGAGAGTGAAACTTCTTGAGCACAAGTTTTTTTTTTTTAATTCGTTCAAAGCAGCAAGGTCGAGTTTTCTCGAGGAAAGAAAAAATCTCGGATTCGGCTCAAACGTCCCTTATTTTTATCCTTGGCCAGTTTTTCTTCCCATAGATTTTTTCCACTCGAGTACTTGGTCCTTCGGTTCCTGCTCACTCCGTGCGAGACACTCAAAGTTTGTGAATTATTTCCGTTCTTCATATCTGGTTTTTTTGTTTGTTTCGTTTTTTTTTTCGTATCTCTCAAGTTATATTTTCGTCTGCGTGGGAAAAAGTCAGAGCAGGGCAAAAAGAGGATGTTCCTTTGGGCATGCATGGATACCCCGGTCGTTCTCTCTCACCCTGCTCCTCCTGCTCCCTTTCCTCGCTCTTCTCGGCCACCGGAAATGTTGAGAGTTGAGAAATGCAAAGAGAAAAAGAATATGAGAGCCTGTCGTTCTCGTTGGAAAGAATAAATTCTGGGCAATGTATGTATATGAAGAAGAGAGGAGCAGGGCGGTGCACACACGTTTTGAAAAATGATGGCACGTATAAATTGTGACACCTTCCGTGCCGTGAGGCATTGGACCGTTGGTTCTACTGTGCCACTGTGCTGTACTTTCAGTATCCATCACAATCTATAGTCACACATGTACAAATGTATATATATAGAGACCGTATCGATATATCAATATATGAGGAATTTCCGCGCCGTCTCGACCTCTACGTCTGACCCTCAGCCCCTGGCTTTTGGTCCATGATTTTTTTTCATCCCACTTGTCCCAAATCTAACAGACATTCAAATCTCTCAGACTCTTTTTCCTACAATTCTTTCTTTTTCATTTTCAGCCAGAAAGAAAAATCTATTTAAATCGACGAGACCTCTTTATTCGATTTTTTCGAATCTCTAGTTGATAAGATTTTTATGTGTCTTGACGTGCACTCTCTACACCTCAATCCATGAGCCACTTTTTGATTCTCGCATCGTCAATGTGTCGTATGAATAGCTCAAAATGATTTGATTATCAGAGTTTTTGGAGAAAATGAAAATCTCTAGGAACCTGGGAGCTCTAATAAAAACTGTAAAAAATGTTTGAAAAGTTAAATCACGTCACGATCAGGACGGACAATAATGCTGACGACCAAAGTCGTGATTTTGCAAAAATAACGTTTCGATGAAAGCCTCGAGTACAAATCGTGACGTCAGTTATTCCTGGCGATCTTCTATACCCTTCAGGATATAACATCAGGCAGAACTGTGGGTGAAACGATTTAATGGCCCCACAGGTGACTGGCCAATATGGCAAAAGCTCCTGCGAGCTGAATCTCTTTTTCGCTTCTTCTCTCTCTCGCTTCTGTTGCTTTTGTTTTCTCTGGGGATCTCTCAAGATATAAAATATTTTATCGATTTCACACATCCCGAACAGCCGCACGTATTCCTGTCCTAGTTTTATTGTTTTGCCCTTTTTTTTACTCTAGCCCTCGGCTCGTGATCTAACAACGCGACGAGATCCCGAATGTGCACAATTCCATGCATTCCTCTCGACAGTAATTTTTTATTCATAGTTGTAAAAAAATATCCATTCGCGTCGATACTTACCGAAAACTATACGCGATTGCACGCGTGTCTATAGTTCGCAACCATGATAAAATCCATTATTTACGATTATGACAAAGTTATCATCACAATTATGAAGGGAAACGAGAATTCCTTCACTTCCTTTTCATAAATATTCAGTTCTCAGCAATAAATCGTTTTCAGACACTGAAAAAAATTTCGTTTTCAAAAGCGGAAAAAATCGAATGCAACGGTTTATCAGAAAAACGCTTCGAATCATCCTCGACAGTCGTCACAAACGATTTCATCGAAAAACAATAATAAAACGTGAAAATTTTGCGAGCGAATTCATCATTAGATTTGAAAATGTTCTTCCTCGAAAAGTTGCATGGAAATTTCGATCGTATTTGAAGAAAAAAGAACAAGATCAAAAAAGCGTTTTGGCGTCATTTTGGGCAGCCAATATGGACGAAATAAATGTATTTCGATGAAGCAGGAATGAGAGCTTTCACGTGACGTAACGAACAGTTCAGGGGTCGTATCGTTCAATCAGACAGGGTTAAGCGGAAGATCCACGTACCTAAATAACTCGGCTTTTATTTCACCAGGCTCCCTGCTGCTGCTGCTGCTGTCACAAACTCATGGCCTACGTTATCCCAAAGGTTGGCGCACTGCAACCTATAAATTCTGTTGAAAAGTACATGGCGATAGATACAGCGTTGCTCCCTCCGTATATTTATATTTAATCGTTCGTGGGACTCTGCCATAAGACTCTTCCCTGCTGTAGCCTAGTTTTCGAGTATTTATAAGTACAATTTTGGGTGCGAAAGTTTCCGCAAACCCAATGGGCGCAATGGGAGCTCGCAACTAATTTGTACAGGTAACGATAAATTCGCGTAAATTGAAATAGAAACGATCGTGCAATCGTTAATCCATTTTTCTTGTAATAAAAATTGAAACATCGGTTGTTTGACTTGACAATTTAAATTCACGACATAATGTTTTGATAATTACGGAAGATTTCTTATGGTTATCGCGGATGAGAGTCGCTGGTGACTTTTCCAAATCTTTCGATGCAATTGTCTGCTCTTTTAATAGTAAAAGTAGCAGAAGCGAAGGAATGAGCGAATCCTTGGCCGCGTTATTCGCGAGAAATGACAAGGTGGTCTAGGACGTGATAGACTTTATGAAAAGTTGGAAAGCCGAGTTGGGGCTGTTGTTCATAGTGCAGAGAGGGTTTGAACCCGGATTATTAATTAAAAAGAACCCCTCGGTGGCCCTGATGGCGCGAGCAAAGTTCTGTTTTCACGGAGACACGAATGGAGATCGCGAGAGAGTGAAAGAGAAAAAGAAAGGCACAGAGAACGAGAGAGAGAGAGAGAGGAGAGAAGCATGAGACAAAAGCGTGTACATGAAGAGCATGCTCTCGGCAACGTCATCGATTAATCTTGAAAAGAGCCTCGCGTGTTTACAAGTTCACCCTTCGAGAGTGAAAACGCTCTCCGATCACACGAGCAAATGGTGAGAGGATGGAGACGAAACGTACGAGGTAAAATGAGTGAAGAAAACGTCTGTCACACGTCCTCTATTTTCCTTCAAGGTTCATTACCGTGTGCTGTGCTTGGCAAATTGCAAAAAAAAAAAAACCATTGTAAACGAGAATTACCACGAGAATTGCCCATTCAATTTCTTGTCCAACGCACGAATGTTAATCGAACGAACAGTATTTAAAGCCACAAATTACCAAGAAGCGTCCGTCTGCGCGTTACAATGTAATTCTTCACAGTAAATACCCGCGAGCAAATAGGATCCGTTTTTACAAAAATGATTTTACATTAAGGTCATATGTCGCCCTATCCGAACCGAATCTATGTGTGTGTCCTACACAAAGAATGGATGAGTCTTTTTTCTAGACGCTCGCGAGCTGTCTCAAATATTTCTTCGTCGCGTTTCCGAGAGAGAGAGAGCAAGACACCGCGATGGAGACAAATCTCCGATTTGCCCTACTTACTTTTGCTCCCTATATACTTGCCAAGTTTCGAGAGGGATGAAAGGGACTCGCACATCCACATTCACACACGAACGCTCACATACGAATGGGCTTGTCAAATACTTGTCTCGGAATTGCGTATAAAGCTTATCACCATCCGTAGCTGTTGCAATCAAACGAAAAACTGGTATTCACACGATTCAATACACCAGAAGCAACGAGGCTGCGCCCTTTTGTCCCTTAGGGTTAAATATATGTGATGGAGACAACGTAGAAATGGGGATTCTTCATATTTGTCCTTGTGTTATTCTTGCCACCGTACCTCGTGGAATATTGGATCTGACGAGCAGCCTCCGAGGCCACTCTTCGCAACGAATCGAGTCAAAATACGTACGCAGCAAGTTTTTTTTTTTTTTTTCATGTTCAATGAAGATCCGACTTTGATACCTGGACAAATGTTTGTCTATGGATATGTTTATCGTTTGTTCGAATCTCGCAGGTCCCACTTACGCGACAGCAAACGACCAACCGATGAAATCAATCTGGGGACGAGACTTGAACCGGATGCAGAGAAAAGTTGGTGATAAACTGGTTTACCGAGAATAGCATGTGAATGGTTGGGAGAGGGACGTTGATTACGACGCTGTGACTTTTTTTTGTGTCTAAATCTTCAAAAGCGATAGTTTTATGATTAATATACGATTTTCTTGTATTTAAGATCATTCTCGTGATTGTTTTCACCAAAGTCAAATCAAAGGAGACCGCGCGTGAGCATCGAGTGTCAGAACCCTTTCAATTAGAGAGTTACGATGAAGGAGCGAGATATAAATGAAGAACACGTGCCGGTCGGCTTTAAGTTTTACCGCACACGTTGAAAACAAGTGCGAACCGGATGGTCTTGAACGTTTTGTTCTATTTATAAATTCTTGCATTCATTCACAAAGGATCGAGACACTTTTCCAAAAATAAAACGATTCATTATAATTTTTCATAATTTTTCGAACGAAAATCGAAATATTAATAAATTCGATGAAAGATCAAAAAAATTAAAGATAATGTGTTGTTAATTTATGGGAATTGAAATTCACAGAACGGAATATGCAAATATCGCAGTTTGCCAGCAATCTCTTCTGTTTCCCAATAATTAATTCAGTCACTTTGCACATTTGTATTAACGCAATGAGATATAGTCAGCGCAGGGGATCGATCGTAAAATTTTGTGGTATAAAGCGATGGAGGCGTTAGAATGAAATTCTATCACCAGAGCTCAATGCCACGGAGTTGAGTGATTGAAATTTGCGATCCGTTCTGCATTTTGACAGCTCCCGCGATATTTGGAGCTCGCGAGAAAGAGAGAGAGAGCGAGGGAGTAGAAAATAAAGACCAGCATCTTAATATCTCGTCGCAAAGATCTTCGGTTTATAGAGCAAGATTAAGCATTTTCTTAACGAGTGATTAATGAGACTGCTATTAAAATAATTCGTCCGACATTTAACGTCTAATCGGAGCAAAACTGTGTATGAAGAATAGAGAGGAAAAGAGAGGATGAGCGAGAGATCGAGGGACCAGACCACCCAAGGGAGGAGCTTGGGTGGTAGAAAAGGGGTTGCTGGTACGACGAACCGACTCAAATATGCCATGGGAGAGAGCCAAGCTGCGATCTAATTACACCAAGGGTAATTAGTAAGTCCCCTTCTTGGTCTTGTCCGCACAGCTCGCGAATGACACGTAACACATTAATCGTCCGGTATATTACAGCATTTTGTCCAACCCGAGAACAGGTCCAGGCGGACATCTAGCAAAATGGTACACCAGAGTCATAATGGAGCTGCTGGAGGCGAGGGACAAAACGCGTGAGAGAATTGTGTTTGTGAGTCTCCCACTATAGATGCGTATAGTGATCCTCATGAGACTGAAACGTCGTTCATCATTGCACTCGTCCCGTTCATGGAGCTACCAAGTATTTATACGTCGAGCAAATCGGCGCATTTCGTAAACAAGTGGAATATTCGCAAAAAGGATTCAGCGAGAAAAAAAAATCTCTCACAATAAGCGACCCATGGGTTCGGACATTTCCATATAAAGAAAGGACCGAGTACGTGCGAAAACTGCTTTAAAAAATCCAATTTCATCAGACGATCACCAGCTACGAGAAAAAATGAATTTTCAATTTTTCTTTCGTGTTTTTTACGGCCATCGCGTATTTCAACGAAATTAAAACGGCCCACAAGTAATTCGGCATAAAATTGGGTCTGGCGAGTTAATGAGCCCGCATGTTAAAATCGAATGCACAATGCGACTAATAGTAGTGACGATTAAAGCGCGAATGTGCTCAAATAATCTGGCAAAATGTATATGGACTCGTTGCATAGCCAGGAAATAGAGAGAAAAGGCCAAATGAGTTTGCATACTGAAATGACAATGAGAATTTCAACACGTACATTGGGATTGTGCAATTTATTCGCAACGTTTATTGCCTCGAAAGGGTGATGGGATTTTGTTCGATAGATCCTCCATATACGTGATGAAATAGAAGCAAAGTAGGAATGGCGTGTCCAATGTGATTTTATAGGGGCGATTAATCGGCCATTGCTTCAGTCAGCAGACCGAGTTTCGTCTTTTCCCGACGATGAGGGGAGCGTCGAGAGCTCGAAGTAAAAGCATCGATACTTCCGTTGCTCAATTTATTTACTAACAAAAAATCATTTACAGCAAATTCAGAACAGAGCCGTCAAATTTTCATTACGCCAGATTTTTTTTTTTTTAAATCGTTCCGGCGTGTTTAACGACGCAAAGTGTCGTTTAAATTAACCCCAACCAGCCCTTAGCGTATTTGAATATGCATAGCTCCGTACATCGTATCCACATACAGAGCCAATTGTCCATGGGACACGCGTACCCATTAAGCCAATTTGAGTTCGGCAGTGGGGTTCCAGGGCTGCGACGAGGACGCAGCACAGGGGTATAGATTCGCGAGGGTGATTGTAGGGCAACCGGATTCCCGAATAACGCCAATCCATAGAGAATGTTAATTCAGGGTGTATGCATGCGCCCTATGAGCGCAAGGATCATAGACGTCAGATGCAGATATAATTCGAGGACCCCTAAATCGTACGCGTGCCATAATGTATATATGCACAGAAATAAACAGAGTCGACAACAAAAAAGGCGTAAAATCCCATGGAGTTGCGAGTCAATAGCGAAAGTTACGCCTTTCTGTTTCTAATCGATGTGCGATCGTCTCGCGCAAACCATCAGGGGGTGCTCATCGAGGGAGAGACGATATGGCGTGTATATAGCAGACGATCGAGGGGTTGAGACGTACGGAGGGTTTAAGACTGCTGGTAGATATTGCGGCCTCGAGAACCTTGCTCCGCTCCTTCAATTTACCGAAGGGCTCCTTGGAAGGGAGACGCGAATACTTTTTGTTCATTCCGACTCAAATACAACGTGGTATTTAACGAATTTTCAGATCGAATGACTTTCGTCTTGCCAGAGAAAATTCAAGAAGAATTTCCAAAAACAATCAATTCTTTTATTTTTTTTTTGTGGTTAATCGCATTAAAAAATACATTACGGTCATCAGTTAATTGGCGTTCTTCCGATTAGTGCTCATACGTATTTTTTCACGAAGTAGTTTGCGTTTGAAAATAAATCGACGGGGATTTTTATAACCCGAGCTTTTTGCTCTCTATTTATATGAGACCTTGCAGGCTCCATTGTGCCATGATTCTCACAACACCGCGAGCGACAGAGGGAGACTCTAGATTCACGTATATGCGAAAAGGGAAATGATAGCATGTCCTATATACATTTTATATCCATTTATATACATGATGCATACATATGCGAGTGAACGTGCTTTAAAGGGTAGTTACGACATCGATACGCAATACGGATACGAGTAAGATCCTCGGAGCACGTGACCTGGGGGTCTGGATACGAGCAAGCTTTTCTCTATGCACTCTCTCCATACACTCTGTAAACGTTTTATGCGTAGACCGAGCTGCTGGTAAAAAGAAAGCCATCATTTTTTAACTTTACTCTGTAAAACTCTACCGGATACGCCATTTTTGTATTCACCTTCGTATTCTTTGTGCTCGAGTGGTTTCCATGCACAAATATTACGAACGAAAATCAAATACCAAAAGAAAAACTTTCGATAACGAATGATCAAAGATTTCTCAAAAAGATAAGCGAAAAGATGCACACAACGAAAAATAACTATTTGCATGAATTATTTACGAGCCCATTTTGTAAATAATAACCGATCACGTAAGTACTGACCCCCTCACCAAGGCTGCCGCCCCGAAGATTCGATTCCGTGCGAGAAACCTTGAATAAATATCATGGGAAGTATGGTAAATTATTCGTTGCTCGTAATATTGAATGGAAAACTTGAAAAGATTGGAAATAAAGTTTTTTTTCGAGTTTGTATAAGAGAAGCCAAAGTTCGGAGTTTGCGGATCAGAAGTTGGCGACAGATGGAGAAATTTACCCCCGAGATTCTTTTAATGTTTATTGGTGCATTAAAAAACAAAAAACAAAAAAAATAATAAAAAAACCAACTGTTTTTCCAATAGCAGAGGAAAAGTTTGTTTTCGAGGAAAAAGGAAGGCGAAGATAAGCAAGAGAGATCGCGACACACAAAACGTGATGCAGACTAACGCAAACGACAGCATATCGTTCTCATAAAATTTAGCGATCGATTCTTTAGCAAAGAGTTTCATAGATCGTAAAAGAGAGCGAGGGGGAGGAAAAGGTCAAATATAGCCGCATGTGCATCTCTGTGGTGCTTCACTGCGGTAAGATTAAGATAGAGAGAAATGATCGAATAACGATTTAACAGGATTGCAACTGTCTGGGATATATCCTCGGAAAAAGATCCTCTTTCCTATTTGGATGGAGCGGATATGGAACGAGCGAGTATTATTGGACAAAATTGAACGAGAAAATAAGAATGGATGGTGTACATGCGAGCTCAGATTTCGTTATAAAAGCATCGAGAATCGTTAAATCTCAGTTATCTCGATAATTCGAACGTGATTTGATTGCAATTAGAAACGGAGACGAAATATAATCGATCGAGCGTTCAACCAACGATAATTGGATCGATCGCATGAACTTTTCTCAATAACACTCCGATCTCACGAAAATTTGAAACTCTCAAAAAGTCGAAGGCTCCCCCGATTCACTGTTTTTTTTTGTTCCATTGATATTGTTGCTCCTCGACTAGTCCAAGACAAAAACAGTTTCTCGCCCTTTTTGTTTGTTCCTTCATGCAGAAGCCTTTCACCAATATTGATCCGTTTTGCGCGATGAGAGACTGACACGTGGACACCATCTTCCGTTCGCTCGCGGTCGACGTTAAATTATCCCTTTCTTCGTATGTATTCCTCCCTCTCTCTCTCTCGCTCGCTCGTTCGCGTTCCCTGTGTGCTGTTTCTCGATTTGCATACGACGAATACATTATCAATGTTGTTTTATTCTGATGTAACAACGTTATTGAAACATCGTTGTTGTTTACGCACGACTATAAGCGAAACACAGAGATGTACTGGAGTCTTGATCTGAGGATAACGTGGACGATTCTGTGCGCTAATTCGGCGCGAGAGGCGAAAAATTAAAAAGCTGGAAATTGATTACAAATTAAAGAAAAGAAATTCTGCCATAAAAGTTTTGCTCCAGAGAAAAGCTTGGTCGGAATATTCGCTCCGGGGTTATTGACCCGAACCGCTGGACTGTCACGATGCTGCCACATCACATGCAGACGTTCATGAAAGCGATGGAATAGAAAGGAAGGGAGAGTTAGCCCCATGAAATTCTTCCATGGACCAGTGACTCGCTTCGTTTTTTTTTCTGACTTTTTCTCTTGCTCCCTCATAGCTTTTCGCTTTCTCTTCATGACGAAGCATTATTCCTGCGGCACAGCAGACATCCCTCCTGTCATATCGAATAGACTCGGAATTCTCTCCTACTCTCGCTGATTTCTTGGCGTTTTTTTTTCGCCCAGTATGAATGGCGAACGGGGCTGGGAGTGGTGGTGAGTTTTATCGTGCCACACCACGTCGCGGACGAGCAAGAACCACTTCTTCGTGATTTCAGCCAAAGAGGCCAATAATTGTGGATTCTCGGAACAGGAATGACAAGGAAAAAAAAGCTTAGCAAGTTGCTGGGAAAAGAGAGCATTAGTCATGCGATTCTTCATCCAACTGTTAAGCTATTACGCGGTTGGAGTAATAAGTCGCACTGCATAACAGATTTTTCTCAAAATGGATTAACGTTTCCATGCGAAATTTTGGCGTCTCACTGCCCCAAATTCAACATCACTCAAAAGTTCAGTCACAGAATCGATCGTTTTTCTATTCTCGTGGTATAAATAATTTTCCAACGCGAGAATATCAAGCTTTTCGAGAAACGTTGAATTTTCCGTGCAACTCGATGAGTTTTAATCGATTACGATGTCTCAAATATTCAAAAATAACCTCCTCCAGGAGTCGACGAGGCCAAGAGTATTCTGATGGAGGAAAATGAGTTTTCATAAGCTCAATGAATGGGAGTTCGTTAACTGATGAACCAGCCGAAACTATATTCCCAACAATTAACACTTTTTCAGTCGAAATTTATCGAGTTTTGAGTGAAACTTTAATTTACTAGTTTGTTAGTTGTCTGCTGGATGTCAGTGGCCGAAGAAAAAGCTGAGAAGAGCGAGAGGGGTGCGGGAGAAGGAGGGAGTGAAAAACAACGAGATGGACGAAAACATCGGATGGAACAACGCGTTAGAGTGTATGGCCCTGCGAAGCTTCGAAGAAATATATAACTCTAACGAGTCCGGACACTGTATCAGATATAGTTTTTGCCTTTGGAGTAACCAATTACGAGTTTGGTAAAGTTTCGTGATTCGCGGTGGGGCGAGAGGTTGCGAATGGAGGAGGTGGAGATAAGTTTTCGTTGCGTCAAGAGCGGAAATGTACGAGAGGGAGTCGCTGGTAAAGGGAGGAGGAGGAGAAGGGGGTTCGATTTGAGGACGACGAGGGTTGATGGCAAGAAAGGAGAGGCGGCGTTTGCTCGACACGAAACGTTGCTTTCTCGAGACTCGTCTCGCATCGTTGCACTTTCTTCACTGTTGGGAGCAGAGTCTGTACGCGCGATCTTGATCTTTCGGAGATTCCGTTGGCCTGCTGGCATGTACGAAAAAGCGATACATCGAGGGTCTCGAGGTCAGTCTTTATCCTTGTATACATACTTCGTCATTAATAGATTCCTGCAAGTTTTCTTAAGGCGCTCGAGCAATTTAGAGCGACTTGCCACACACTTTTTCTTTGGCTAGCCCTCAGGATATTGGGATACACATTCTACAGGGCGTTCCCACGAATAAGATAATTGTCACAAGCTCCAGGTCAGGCCAGGATTCCAAGGAGAAAAGTAAACTGGCGGCTTTCCATCAAATTTTCTTCTTGCCGAGTCATTAATCATTAAGGGTGACCTCGTTTCTTTATATTTCGTAGCGACGACCTGGTTCTCGACGGTTGGTCGTCGGTTTTCTATTTAACCCCTTAAATCGAGGATTCCTGATGGCTTGGCCGCAGATGGTGCGAAATTTTCGAAACTTGAAAGGTTTTCTCTTGCCAAGAAGATTCATCTCGATAATAGTTGCTTCTCCCTACATCCGTAGACTGTTCATTTATCACTATTGCCCCGCATAAACGTGATCGAAGTTTAGTTGGCATGGGATAATGATCGGCTGTGGTGCAACGCCCTGTATTCATAGATATTCGTTACCTGCTGATGGGCACAGCGAATAAATGTAGCTTCGGTATCCTCTGTACGGAAGGATACAAGACCAAGTAGAAAAGTCTGAAGCACCATGAATACAGAACGTGAGGGAGGCTTCGAGAATGAACGAGTACGTAACTATATGCTTGGGTCGTTTTTATTTCCACAGGATGTTTCGTTTCCTCGTCCCTTCTCTCTTTTTTGTCATTACTGCGTGTCAATGAACCGACATTTACTCAATTGGAGCTGAATTTCTTTCAGCTGTGTCGTGTATGTTTATACAGTCGTTCACAATGCACACACACACACACACACTTATCCCGGAGCAATCCTGTCGTCAAGTGCTTCTTTACCTTTTCGTCGACCTCTCCGACATAAGGAGCCCCCGAATAAAAAAAAAAGAGACAGAGAAGCAACGGACGAGTGTATCAAAAGCTAAGAATAGAAAAAGGGTTTGACTTTGCTGTGTGTTTGTGCGTGAGGGTGTACGAGAGCAGGGACTCGAAAGTAATAAAGTTGTCGTGAAACATGAGAGTAATAGCCCAGCAACATATTGGTGGATAAATGTCAAGATATCTGAAGGGCTGATCGTAAAGATGGTGACAGTAATGGTTGCTTGATATTTGGACCTTGACAGATTTTATTGAATGTCAGTAAGAAGTGGTTTGAGGATTTTTATTCAGTGGATACGCTCATATGCTTGTCATTTTTGTAAATATTTCAATTTTTTTATCCAACAATTTCCATAGAACGACAAATATTTGCCGATTTCTTTAATTTTCTTCAAAGTAAAACTCGCAAGGCGAGGAATCTCGCTTTACTGTAACAGAAAATGAAACTTTTTCATTACTTTTCAGAATCTTCTTTATTTAGACTGCCAGGATTTTTTACTGTGTATACGAATCGATTCGACGTTCTCTCAGTACCGAATGATACGAAAAAAAAGTTCCGGAACTCATTAATTTGCTTGGTATTCAGTGAATTCGATTCTAATAGAGAAAATCCATAGAATAGTTCGAACGATGTTGCTAGATGCAATTTGCATGTAAATTGTGAGCAATCATAAAGGCAGAAGCTTTCGTTGCGTTGCAACGATGAAAGCATCGACGTAATATAATTATTATTATGTTGCATTTCGAGCTGCGTGAGAATTAATCGGTTTTTCATTCAGTTCGATATAACGAAGAGGAAAGGATTTGGAAAATTGTTGTCAAATGAAAATTGCTCAAACTTTTAACACACCAGCGAATTAATCTCATTTTTTTAGTACGACGTCGAGAGACGCAGATTCGCGTTAATGAATTCGAATTAATTATTGCCTTGCTATACGGAGTGCTGCAGAGCCATTTTTGTTGGTCACGTCGAATGCAGTGAGAATACGAAACACGCCTCTGTAGAGAAAGAGCGATCGCTGTGTAGAGAGCGAGAGAAAGAGAGGAATTGAGGCATTATATTGTCGACAGTGTGACAAGTAGCTTCGTATTCCGCTGTGCGTTGCGGTGTTGACCCCGGTCGAAAACCTCGATGACGGGACTTTGCCAGAATCCACACAGGACACACACGGAGTGATACCTATACCATCTATGTCGAATTACATCGAAGCTTACAGCACAGAACCACGTTAAATGGAAATTGGAGGAGACTAAGGAGGTTGAGAGCGCACTAGGGACACCATATAGTGCAGAATATATATGTATACGTTCATATGTGAATAAATCTCCATGTATAAGGTGTTTCATGTGAATCTCATAGGAACTTTGAAATTTCCACCAATCCCAAGTTTTTCGCTCATTCATAATTCTTTATTTTTCTACCTCATTGTAGGGAATCGTGTCTGAGCGGTAAAGTTATTAATCCCGGTGCTTGACGTCACGCGAGGGCGAGGCCAAATGATCGAGAACGTCGTGTGACTTTTCGGTTGCTTGGACCATCAAGTCTCTGAGAAAAAACGTTCGCTTGGCTTTTTACCGATCGCGTCAATGAAACACTGACGGATCTTGAAATGAAACTATAATGTTTATGAGCAACTCGTTCGAGTCCAAATGAATTCGCCCATACAAATATATGTGTCTGACCAGACGCAATTGGATCGTTGTTTCGATTGCGTGCAGACATTTTGGGAATCTGTCCTGCCTCGTCGTGTTCACTCTTCGTCGCTGCTGTTTCTACTCTCGCACGCGGCTATTCCGTCGTTCCATACCTCTGGCTGAAACTACTGCGTGTGTGAATCTGTCTACGGATACTCCGTGAGAGACATGAACCAGCATCCGCGTATGGTCGTTATCGTCATGTGTTTTTGGGTGGTCTCTGATGTGTTTGCACCCGTGACATGGAAATTCGATATAACAACAACAAAAAAAGAAAAAAAAACACCATGAGAGAGCTGAAAATGTTGAAGTGACTCGATGTTATTTTTCGAATAAACTAATTCCGAATAAAAAAATCTAAAAAACATTCCATGATTTAAAAAATTCGCTTTTGCACAATTTTTTACACTCGATACTTTGGTTCCGACATCAGCAAGTTTCATTAATTCATTTGCGCGAACAATTGATGTTTCCGGAACTGTTTAAGGCCGCGCTGACAGTTATTGCCACACTTTGTATGAATAAATATCCCATCGATCGCGCGATGGTATCGCGAAAATTGATGGAAAATAAAGCCACGGCGTTTCGCTTTTTCGAGTTATGCGAAAATCGCATGGACCCATTAATAAAAATTTCCACAACTATTGACGTCAGTCGTACGATTCTACTCCAAACTCATTGAATTTTTCTTCAATCTCTTGTACAACAAACCGTTTTTTGTTGTCTGTAAAAAATATTATTCTGCAAACGATCCGGGAGCAAGGGGTTTGTAGAAAAAACGATGGAGGCTAAAAATGGTAAGTTTAGCGAATCTGGATTAGCGGAGTATTCGATTTTTGAGAAAATCCCGATAAAATAGTGGAGGATTACGAGATCGTCGATTGGACTCGAAAAGTGCAGTACATGCTGTGACTTACACGTGCGTTCGTTGTGTCCTGACTCACATGTAGCAACGAAATGGAGGATGGGAAAGGTCTGATACATCGTAAGCTTCGAAAACATTGGAGATACTTATCAGCCCCATTCTGAGTGACCAATCGTTCCAAACGCACTTTTTATAAAACATTGAACTCTCTCGTTGTATCGATGCTGGTTGCATCGACCGTTGTTTGCTATTTGTATTCAGTGAATCATTGCGATATCGTTTTTTATTGACAGGCGACAAGAGAGAGAAAAGGGAGGGGGCGGGGTGACATTTAGCAACGTCAAAACGCTGACAGTAAAAAAAAGACAAAAAAAAACTATTATTTCCTTCGCGTGTATGAGAAATCTCGTTTTTCAAATTTCTTCATTTTCCATGAACGTTTCTAATGCGCCGGACCTTTTATCTACTCGTCTGTATCGCTTTGAAAAATCAACAAGTAAATCAGTGAAAACAACGCGTTGCCAATTGCAAGCCCGTCAGCAGTTTCACTCGTTAATGCCAGTCAATCGCATTAGGAAACGAGTACAGAATGATTTTATGCGGAACAACAAACTTTCGAACTCGAAACCAGCGAAAAAAAATTGCCCGGCTGAAGGGTCGAAAAATGACGAAATTAAAAATTAATGAGAAGAAGTTTCGGCCTCTTAACTTTGAGTTATAATTGTATAGAGAAATGTACACACAAAAACTAAAACTTTGGTTCACTCATAGAGGTGAAAAAAAATGCCTCTTCAATGTGTGCTTAGGAGCAGCAATTATTTTCGCAAGATACTCCGCATGTACGTAATGAGGTTGAAGAACGTATGTATTCCATGTCAGAGGGAGTTGAAACTCTTGGCTGAAAGCTTGACTTCGGTAATATATCCTTGCTTCTTCTATATTGAATTGTCCCTGCTACTTCTCGTATTATCGTTCTGTGTGAGGGAGTACGCGAGTTGGCCGCAATGAAGTTTGCAACATAAATTCAGTCAAAAGAGAATGTGGAGTTGGAGAAAGAAAGACCAAGAGGCGGTATAGAGAGACACACACACATAAACACACAGAGGTAGAGAACAGGGGATGGGGGAGAGAGAAAAGAGAGAAACTGGCTTGTCAAAGCCGAAGAAGAGAGAAAGAGGGATTGCTTTATATTCCAGCAAGTTCGCTCGGTAGAGTCTCTGACGCTAAACACCCTCTTCGGATAATTGTCTCGTTACGATAATGAGTAAGAAAATGCTTCTTATCCTGCTTTGAAGGAAAAGGCAATAATAATACGTAAGCTCTGCGAATAGTGTATAGCGTACCCTTTGTCAACTGTAAAAGCTCTTGATTTTCAAGTGTTACAAATTTTTATCACAAAAGTGTACAGCATGGAGAGAGAATATTGAAATTCTGTGATTGATTCACTTTCGTCTCATTTTTACGGTCACTGATCGATTATCATGGCGTTTGGGAAAATATTTATAAAAAGAAAAACGTTAGAGTTGGGGCGTGAAAATTTGGTAAAAAATCTGTTAATATTTGAATAAAATTACAATAAACAATTAAAATGAAGAGAATACATGAAAATATTGTATTGATTAATTTTTTTGTCAATTAAAATGATTTTCTATGTCGATTCAATGACGTGGTCGAATTTTTTATCATGGCGTTTTGGAAAATATTTATAAAAAGAAAAACGTTAGAGTTGGGGCGTGAAAATTTGGTAAAAAATCTGTTAATATTTGAATAAAATTACAATAAACAATTGAAATGAAGAGAATACAGGAAAATATTGTATTGATTAATTTTTTTGTCAATTAAAATGATTTTCTATGTCGATTCAATGACGTGGTCGAATTTTGCCAAACCACGTTCATATAAACCCATTTCTTACGGTGTTATGGAACACTATAAGAAAAACAGTGTCTTGCTAAAGTTAATATTGTTTTCAATTATTTTTTATCTAATCTTTTGGCCATCTGCACTCACACTCGTATGTAGGAGAATTACGACGAAGTAGAAACTCTCGGAGGGTCGGATAATATACACGTGTGTTTAAAGTGAAGGGAGAAGAGTGCATGCGGCCATATACCAGGGCGTATTCATACACCTTAAAGCCTGAATAGTTGCTCGAGAGCTCGAGAATGCATTTCTCTCGCCTATATTGTCGTCTCCTCCGACACGACATCGCACACATGCGATCAACATACACATGCACGAAACAAGGTACATATCCTGTGAAGCAGCGGCGAAACAAGCGCGCCAGTCAGAACCGAGTTTGTTGAATAAATTTCTTCCTGCAAGAGCAAAAGTGAAGACATCCAAGGATTTGCTCGCAGACTCGGGTTAATCTCTGGAGACTCTGAAATGACTGTGTCCTTATTTTTCGTATTATCAAACGGGGAATAATAAATTTTCATGAAACATTCAAAATGCGATAAGCAGAATAATTTTTACGATTGTTACTCCATTTTGATATTCGATGGATATTCAAGGTCTGTTAATAATATTGCTGAATTTCATTCTCGCGAAATACATATTCCACGACTTTCAATTAGCAATCCCATTTTTCCAATCACTAATTAACACGATTCTGGATTTTGTTAATTATTGACTCATCAACGTCCATTTAGTGATTGCGTTGTTTATTAAAAAGTTACACCGTACTCTCAGTCGTGACATATCACGGAGTTTTAATCCGAATGTAAATTCGATGGTTCTCAATTACTCAGTCAGGTTTTTTTTGTTTATTTCTCATTTTACATTAATTAAGGGCTTCTCCATGCTTTTGTTTTCGAAATAAATTCGAGATTTTTTCAACAACTAATGCAACGTGTTATTCATTGAATAAAAAATACAAAGTTTTTCGAATGCACAATTTTTTTTTTAATAAACACATTTTTATCATCAGAATCCGCGCAATATTTTCCTTCCAAACTATTTTTGCCACTTTTGGCTCGTTGTATACTTTCGTGGGCCGAGTCCGAGAGTAAGAGTTCGCAAATGGTTGATCTTTAATATGAGATAGCGGTGGATAGCGAATGACAAAAGGAATTAGCGGTGGAAAAAATAGCACGAGCAGGGCGAAGAGGTTTGTGCGGAGGATGCTGGTTCGTTGTAAAAATCGGGTAGTAAAAACTAGTTCATCCTATAATTGAGTTCGGCGGGTAGCACATATAATGGCAAACATGAAAACATTGTGTAGAAAAACAGGAAAATCTCTTCTCGTGGTTATGCCGCTGTTTCTCCATGTTTTTGTGTCTGTCGATGTGTGTGTGCGTGTGTGTGTGTGTGTGGGCGTGCCAGTTCTCGTAGCGCGTCTCGTAGCATTATCTTAATTAAACGTCAGCGTGTGAATGTAACTACTTTGCGGATGTCGGCGCATCGAGAGACAGAAAGGAAGGGGCAAACGTCACTGGCGAACGTGAAGCCTTTCCTGTTTTTCTCGTCCGCATATATCAGAAGCCGCGTTTCTTCCTTTTGATGATCATCGTATTCCATCCCCACGAGATTCCCTTAAAACGGTTTATGAATTCTGAACAGCAAAAAGCAAAATTTTTCCTACAAAAAATTTCCTTTGGGTCTGAATTAAATTTCTGGTCGTTTTTTTTTTCATTGATTCAATTTTTTTTTCATCGTGCGAACTTTGGGAATATACCGCGAGGTCGAAAAATCATCGATAATTCCCAACAATTGCGTTTGGATATTATCGATCGTCTCGCCATCGTAACGATCACTAATAATTGATAAAACAGCTCGATACGAATTTATATTAAACTTTTGGCGTAATTGGATTCTCGATGCCAAATTCGCGAGCCTCTCTAATTTGTAATAGATTCCAATAGTGTTTCTACCAATTTCCTGGGATGGAGTGGCCAAATTTTCAGATCAATCCTTTGGCTCAATTTGGATGCTTAATTGAGACTGCAATTAGTGAATCAACGTTTCACTGATCAATTATTGCAACCCACTGCCTTGCTGTTGCTTCCTTGGGGTGAAAAATTTTATAGAACGAAAAAAAACGAAGACGAATTTCCCTCTGACGATTCGGTGTTATAAATTCTTACTGGGTCATCGTTGGAGTGGACATTTTGACAGTACGTAACAGCAGGAAGTGGTAAAATGAACGAGAGACACAAAAACCGAAATATTGACTTTAGCAACCGAACGGCAGAAAACGGTAAATCTTTTGATTCAGATAAATCTTTTTCCTGCGACTGCTGCGAATGAGGAACGAAGAATACGCGGGTGAAGATTTTGCGATGCAAGTTTTGGACACACTCGCGGAGAGGGATCAGGAGGCAGAATAAGTTACGGAAACTGCTATTTGTCTTCTATCATTGAAAGGAAAGTCTGCGGGTGATGCACGTTGCGTTTTACGTAACTTTTTACTGTAACTCTGCCGTTAAACGTCCTGCGGGGTGTAGAGACAAAATTAGAGATAATTGGGAGGCGAGAGAGGGAGCAGCAGCGAGAGGAAGGAGAAAAAATCGGAAAAAGCCAAATTTGCGATTGGAACGACGAAAATTTGTTCTGGAGAGACTTTCTAGAATATTTCTTGCTGCTGTAATGACACAATTTTTGGGATGATCCAAAAAAAAAAAACGTTCCGTCGAACGTATCGAACAAAAAGTCGATCTTTCCCAACAAAATTTAGTTTTCCGGTGCCTGTTGCCACAAATGAACCTCGTGGTTAGGTGAACATTGGGCGAATTTGAATAATTATATTTCGAGTTTTCTGTCGAACGTATTCACGTTCCGGAATGTCTGCAAATATCCGAGAGAGTCAACCCTTCCGATTTGGCTTGAGTAAACATGATGGATATTTATCTTAGACGGAAAAGCTTTTGATGCTTTTTGACGAATGCAGTTACAAGATATGGGTTCGGGTTTGCGGCAACAAGAGAGGCTGACAGCGAGACAAATAATAATAATAAAAAGAAAGGAAAAATAGTGTGAAACTGACGGGCTGCGTCGGGGTGAGGTAAAAAGGAGTAAAAAGTAGAGTATGTATATATGAGCGTAGCTTTAACGATGGCGAACGAGTTCTCCAAGACTTTGTTCGGACGTCTCGTTTTCTTTTTGTTCTCTCTTTTGAACCCGCGACTTTAAGATTTTTTCTCTCTTCTCTTTTCTTCACTTTCCTTCCGTCTTTTGGTCCATCAGGGGGCCATTGTACGAGGCAGCATCACTTTCAGCTGTCTCTCCCAGATAAAACCATCGCGGTCTTACTCATGTTGGTCTCGTTTATATTTGCCCTCTCCCTCTCTTAGCGCCTCGTTCCTTCTCTCTCGGTTTTTCTGCTCTCGACCGTTAGCCAGATGCGCCAGAAAAAATATATGAAAGACGTATAGATTACGTTGAGATCACTCGGCTAGAACCGACGAGGTTCAAAAGGGAAAAGCGAACGCGAGAGGGAAAAGACTCCAGGTGTACCGAACGTCAAAGATGCAGCAAAATAAAAGAAGCAGCAGCAGCAGCAGCAGCATTTCTTTTAAAGCGCAACGCCATTCGCGTTTCAACGACTATTGGATTGTAATTTGTCGTTGTGGGCTGGCCGTCGACATAAATACCAAAAGAAAAAAAAAAAAAAAAAAA
>JBAJMU010000007.1:5021647-5038758 GCA_037952995.1 Hyposoter didymator
AAAAAAAAAAAAAAAAAAAAACAGGACGATCGTAAAAATCGATAGGACGAAATCGTCAGTGGCATTTAATTCTTTTGACCTTTTTGATTAAATGCAGTTCCGCACTTAACGCTTGATTCCACCGTCGATGGAAATGAAATATTATTTATTTATTCGAATGGAGCCACGTTCGTACAAATATTAATGGCAATATATAAATTATAGTTTTTGAATTATTCAATATTCCTGCCGAACGAAAAATCAATTATTTACTCAAAATCGTAAAACATTTCTAGTTCGTTATGCGTCCGTTGACCTGAGCATCGAGAATCATGAAAATTTCGCTGCGAAAAATGAACGGAAAATCAAATTGGACGGAATATCTTTTTCCATAATTCTCTCTATACTGCGGAGACCGCGTCTGGAAATTATTCTTTCGCATGACCGCGTCCGTCATCGTTCGCGGATTGTAACGACTGTTCCACCTGCCGCTTATCTGATACGTCTTGCAGCGTCTTCTGCACCAGAGCGAGTGCATTTCTTCCGTTATTAAAAGCTCGAGAACTTAAGGATATATATCGAGATTCGCGTCACCTTTATATGCATGAACATTTTTTCTTTTTCGTTCAGTAATTTTGCATGAAGAAAGTCACTATATCGTTTTCATCGAATCTGCAGCTAGAAATTTCCCGAAACGACGCCCGTTCATACAGCATATTAAAATCATTTCCTGCATATTTTCCTCTCCCATAAACTCTTGACAGGGTGAAATTGCTTCAAATTGCCACGAGTGCGAACCTCGCCAGTCGTCGGATTTCTACTTAAAAAAAAAAAAAAACAGAAAAAATGAAACTCAATTTTTCTAACGTTCCAAAAAATTTCCATGGATGCAAAAACACGTTAGAAATCTTTGGATCAAAAGTGCCCAATGGCATCCCATGAACGACGCACAAGATGGACATGTTCGTCCTCTGATCCGTCTTTCCTTTTCTTTCGATGGTTTCGCGTGCGGTATAACGGAAGAAGCGCGTAAGAAGCGGAAGAGAATGGGTGCGAAACGCTCTCGTGACAGGAAACTTTGCTACTTCCCGTTGTGCCTTTCTCCTCTTCCATTCTCGGCGTACGAAGACGCGAAATAAGTATGGGACGTTCCGTATCATACGTGAGAGCATTTTCACTCGAGCGTAGATAATTTTTCTACTCGCTCGAATCTTTTTTTGCATTCCGTTGAATCCTCCAATTGCTTTTTTTATATTTCGATGGTGCTCGAGAGAAAAACGGTAGGCAAGGCATGCGCAGCAAAAAGTCCTGATTACCGCGGGGGCGAGGAATGATTTTTCAATCGGTGGTTTTTTGTTCAATCGAATTTTTATGGCTTTTTTTAAATATTTCGTTGAACTAATTGCGAGGGTCGGTTTCGTCGAGTTGGAAAAACCTGTGGACAAATACTCAAAGACTTTTGTATCCATCTATACACGAACGTGGGTGTATAGACATAGATCTGCACATATTCCGACTATAAAGGAGATAAGGGATATGAAAGGTGTATATAGCGAGTATAATATAGCAAGAGCAGCGAGAAGCTTCCTGAATTGTGCGAAAGTTCCGCCGCAAGAACTTTCAAATTCCGGCTCTACTTTTCGTGAGAGAGTCTCGTTCGGATATTCTATACGAACTTGTTGACTTGCATTTTCGTTCCTTCACAACATTTCTATTGTCTATAATAAAGCTTATTGCGCGTGGCTCGATCATTTTCAATTTCTTCACCTTTTCCTCGCACAAGAGACGTGCGAAGCGTGTGTATATTTCGTATCATATGCTTCGAGTTTTCTGCACGCGTAAGAAAATTGAATTGTCTGTTTGACAGCCGAAAGAATTATTGCAAAAGTTGTTGGAGGTCGATGACCAGGAAAGCCTTGAAATCGGGGAGAAAAAATTGGTTGCAAAATGCAGCAGGTGGTGCAACGACATCGAAATAGTAACGGCGAATAAACAAACAGAGCCGGAGGTTCAAATCCGAATGTGTGTTCGGCTCGCATTGGGAAAATCGTCGTGAACGCGAGGCGCGGCATGATCCCTCACAATTTCTCACCCAAATGTGCAAACCACGTGACTAACTGAGTGACCAAACGCTGAGAGGTTGTCGACGGGGATTTCATTAGTCGTCAGTGTACGAATGTTGTGCAGACAGGTAGATGGACACATCCGCGTATCCTGTTTGTATGTGTGAGAGAGAGAGGAAGAGACAGAGAGAAAGAGAAAGCGAGAGAGAGAGAGAGTTCGATGAATGAGAATGCACGTATGGCGCTCTTCGCAAATTTATAGGGTAATACGTCACGAAACATGCTAAAGAGAAAGTGAGGTACGCGCGGGGGCGATACGAAGGAGAGAAACAGAATGATGACGTTGTGAATTTGATCCGTGATTTAGCAGGATCGGTATGACAAGACAGTTCACTGAGACGTTGATTAATCGCTTCAGGATGCTTACCATCATCTGGGTGCCCTATCACCATCCTAATGACCTGCTTATCTCACCCCCGAGGAATGAGAGTTTAAATATTGCCATGACAGTCTTAAAGATAAACGGGGGTGGTTCTGAAATGCTCGAAATGCACGTTACGAACTTATTGTTTTCCAAACGTCACGTAAGAAGTGAAAAAAAAACAATTCCAATCGGAAAATTTGTTGCAACATGCATTTACACTCATTGGACGTGTTTCTGAGTTGTTCAGTTACAGCAAAATGCACTACGATCCCTGCTGGTGGCTCGTCGCATGTTTTCCCTGCGCTCTTGCCGCAAGAGAGCTTTGTGTATACGCGAAAATAAATGCAAATGAAGCCGCGCAGTCACCAGTCTTGTTAGCCGTTAAAGCGTCCCGTATATACAACGACAGGGATAAATATACATATACATAAAGGCAGTCATATAATATTAGTGCGGTACAAAAGGCGAGGAAGAAGCACAGCATAGGGGAAAGCTCACAACGGTGGAGAAAAGGGTTACAGCTGGAAGTATATGTCTCTCTGGCGGACTCAGTCTTGCTCAGGAAGAGAGCGCGAGTGGATTCTAAGGAGTGTTCACGGAAATAGCAAATCTGCTGCACTCCTTGTGGAATAACAGCCCCGAAATTCTCTGGCGTACTCACTCTCGCCGCTGCTCAGCCTCGATCTTCATCCTCCCTCGTCTTTTCTCTTCCTTCATTCTCAACTAAAGCCATACGCTGTATGTAACCGTACGATATATGATACCAGCTTCTACTCGGTGCAGTAGAATTGCTTCAACCTACATCCACCAACACCGTTTTGTATATACACCAATCTCCATGTAGTACGTTCGTCTCTGTGTCTTGGTGTTTGTGTGGGTTTGTGTAGATTATAGCCCAAAGGCGAAATGTTCTTTGGGCCACTTGGCGGTGCCAGAGAGCGCCTGAGGCAAGAAACGAAAGAGAGTGCGAGAGAAAGAGGGCGCAAAGGCTGCATAGAGCTCACCAAGCTTTCGTGCCACACCGCAATTAAATTAAGCAAAAGCGATTAACGATTAACGGCAGTACCAACCCAATCTTCCGCTTCCTCCCACGCGGTTTTTCATCCTCACAGTGATATATTTATCAAAGGGCCTGCTCGCAGAGTTTGAAACCCATCGCAGGCTCTGCTCCGACGAGCCCTTTCCTGGCACCGCGAATATTATACGCGTGCATGTATACTTTGCTCTCCTCTGAACCAACTTGCCTCCTGCTCCTAATACTACGAAACAGAAATGTCTCGTTGGCCTCACGCGAAGCTCTTCGCACTTCATTGTAAATGGCTCTCTTACTCCAGGCTTGAGACTAAAATGCACGTGTGTATTTTCACTCGTCTATGCGCGCAACTTCACCTTCATCCTATCTCACCCAAAAAGTACAACATTTTTTATTACCACATTTCTGCAGTATTACATAACTCAACGTACAGATGCCGTAATAACTTTTCCCGCAGTGTAACGAGGAAACTGGCCGTCCTTGCCAACCCTACGCGTATGACCGCAGAAACCGTTCCCTCAGAACTTTAGAATGTCGGGAATCCAGAGCTTTCAAAATTCCAAACAAACTCCACGTTTTCTGGCCGTTCGATTCCATCTGTACCATGCGAATTCATTTCGTTTTAATGGAATATCATTATTCTGCACGCAGATTTGTATCGTGTACGCGAAATGCCAGAATTTCAGTGTGGAAACAATTTTCCACACAAGGGAAGAAATCTTCTTCGTACTAACGAAATAATTCGCCAGAATTTTCCGTACAAAAGCTCAGCAGTCAAAATTGCACGAAGTTTAAGTCGTGCAAACAAAAGTTTTTATCACCGACAAATGATTAGCAATAACTCCCGATACTTGTAATCACCAAATGAGAACTGATTCAGAGGCAAAAATGCGAGCAGTGAGGAAAGGGAATCACTCAATAAATTTTCGAGAAATCAAACTGGATACGAGAGTCTCGTGATTGCCTCGAAAAACGAAGTTTATAATTCTTTATCCTTGACGTAGAAATTATTGATTAACGTGAGAAAAAAAAACGCTCGAATTCATTCATTTCTGCTCCATGATTACTCGCGGAGTCTCGGCCCATTCATTATATCCACGTCACGTGTCATCGTAGTTCGATCGTTGGGATAGTGTCAAGTAACACTGACACACAAAACACACACACACACAAGATATATCACAGCCTCTCTGTGCCTCTTGTATCGCGAAGGACCGTGTTCAGTTATAGCGTTAACTGTAGCAGAGAGAACGTTGCAGACACACATATAGATCGCGGTTGGTCAAGAGCAAGAGAGATGGACGACGGTTGAGCGCAGTTACAATCTCGAGGCCTGTTCTCCTGGTTCATGGATCTGAGCTGACACCGCGCAATGTTCGTCCCAATCTATACGTGCATGGTACAATGTAACCAACATACCGACCCGACTACGTCCACACACACGCACGCACAACTTCCTACCAGTCGGAGGCTCGAGGAGACCGAAACGGTATATAACTGGCATGGGTGTCCGGCGACAAAATGACAAAAGAGAATTCGCTTGAAACTCATGCGATGCAGTTTTAAACGATTTTTAATGAAATCTTGATGCAATTCTGTTGTTTCATTAGCGTCGCTTAATTTTTAATCAAATCACCTAATGACCGTCACATGTCGATTGCTCACTGCCATCGCTATGCCAAATCAAATAATGTTCCTTTGAATTTAATTAGACTTTCATAAAGTGGAACTGCATCCATGGGATGTGGGTCAAGAATTGAATTATACGCAAGAAGATATTTTGATTTTGTACAATTCTGAAACGACACTAATTGCAAAGTGTCGTATAATATTTACTCTGCATGAGATAAGAACACGGAGAGAAATGCGGGGAAATTTGTATCACATATTACTATGGCACCATAGTTTTCTGGTGACAGTGTCGTCCCTCTGAGAAATTTAAGCAAAAACATAGTAATTTTTATTACAATTCTATCGGAAATAGCGGAGATTTGACATTTTTCGCCCAATTTTAGATGAAAAATTACTATGTTTTTGCTAAAATTTCTCAGAGGGACGAAATTGTCACCAGAAAACTATGGAGCATAGTAATTTGTGATATAAATTTCCCCGCATTTCTGTCCGTGAAGGAATACGATATCCTCCTTGTCGTTGCGGCACGTCGAAATATCGTCGGTGCAATAATTTTGTTCGTCATACGCTCATCGAGTACAACGCACGGTATTCGTGACCATCGGTTTTTTTTTTTACGAGCGAATCTTGGAAAAAGTGCGGAATTTTTCTGTATGAAAAGTTTTCCGTCCGGAAGAAATGTTGAGGAGTTTCTTGGCTGAAGACTTTTGCATTCGTGGACGTTTCTTGAGTGCATAGAAATGGTTGGCTATTTACTGCAATTTATACAGGCACCGGGAATATTTTATTCATCGCGTAGGCTCCTGATGAATCGATACTCGGCACTCTCCTTGTGCATCAACGAGCCAATTAGCATTCGACGAACATTAATATTCTTCATCGAAAGAGCTCATTCCGTTTTGTGCTTGTAAATATACTTATGCAAATTGGTTGTGTACTCTTTGTCGTGTTAAGAGCTTGGCCTTAGAGTGAGAAACAGAAGGCTCGTTACTTCTATGCCACGTCACGAATCATTTCCCTTTTTTTTTTGAATATTAAAAACAAGTTTGCCCCCTGCGTGCACGCTCGTTGGAAACTTTCCGGACAAAATGCTAATTGTTGGCTGAAATGACAGCTGAAAAAAAAAGTTCCTTTAATTACGAAGCCCATGCAGGAATATCCTGTAAAAATCGACCTGGCGATAAATTAAGGAAAAAAAACCTACTGACTGAGCCTGAAGTCGGCGCACACATTCGATCGAGTCATTCGATACATTCCTAATGTTTTCGAAGCTGCAGAGAATTCTCGATGAAAATTTCTTCTCTAATAACCTGCTCGATATTGCGGTCAATTCTTGATCCAGACGCTGGAAGCCTCGGTTTTCAAAACCGTCAACCAATCGATGATTACTTCAACGAAATATCTCGAATACCTCGGACGATATATTAAAATTCTTGATAACTAAGAACCGAATGGGAAACGATGGCACGAGATTGGAGCCTTGTACTCAGTCCCTTAATGATTAATAATATTAATGAACGAGAAATTCATCATCAAGAGTCTCTAGAAAGTAATTTTCACATCAAAAGGGCGCGAAATTTCTTGGTTATTCAAATTCCACTCGTTGCAATTGAGTCTCGTATCGAAAATTGTCCGCGCTCAAACTTTTCTATTCAACCATTTTTTCAGAAACAGATCGATAACGAATACGAACTCCGATTTTCAAAATTCAAGACAATTGACTGCAAAATCAAAGACACGAGCCACGAGCAACAAAAATGAATGATTTATAAGATTGAGGACTTTACGAGAGTTCTCTTGCAAAAATGTCCATCGAAAGAGTTATTTGGGAGCTGCTGAAAAATTGTTAAAAGGTCGATATGTTAAAAATAATTGAGTGAATGAAATCCGCGTATTTACGGGGCGGGGGCGAGTGCAAAAACGCGAAAGTCCGCGTCTATTCAAAGGGAGTTCTGTAACGAAGATATAACTACAAGTCTCTAACGATACAGTAACGTGCGAGGGCATTCGAATGCGAAATAATGGAGAAGACACTTGGGAATCGCGTTGACAGGCTATTAGGAGAAAAATCAATTGCCAGGAGAATCAATGGTCTCGCCACAGCCTGTATTCAGTTGGAATAATTACAAGATCGTTGTAGAAGATTCCAGAAGGTTGTATTATCTCCTGGAGGCTATTGCACGGTACGAGTTTGTCATTAGCTTTGGATATTGCATCGTAACGTGGCGTAGAGAACTATACGTCGAAGGTACAATTTGTAGCGTGCTGTGTGCGGTACAATATGAATCCGTGTGACGTTCGGTATAGCGCAACAAGGGTCTTGTTAAAACAACTTCGGGGCGTATCCAGTCCTTGCTGAACTGCATATTAGAGAGTACAACGACGCGATATACGCGATGACGTGACCAATTGCAAATATCATGGTACACGACACGATGTCTCGCGCGGTTCGTCAAGCTAGAGAAGCAGGAAAAGCGGCAAGAAAGAAAGAAAGAAAGAAAGAAAGCAGAAAGAGCGAGAGAGAGAGAGAGAGAAAAAGTTTATTACAAAAGAGATTGCGATTGCATGAAAGAAAGAAAATGGTAAAACGTTTCGAAGCAGAAAGAATTTGTTCATCATCGAGAAACTGCACAAGCAACAACGAGTCGAAAAATTAGTCCTAATGACATTGAAGCCGTTTGATGCGACGATGCAAAAGCTCATTGCATCGTAGTGGCTCGTTCAAGTCTCGAGAGGAATATAAGGCAACGAGCGCCGAATAAACACTGAGAATATGTTCTTGTTCATCGTGTTTACATACTCAAGCGACTCTTGCGGGTGTAATAATATTTCGATAAGCCTACGAACATGGGGAAGTTGGTGGTAACGCGAATTGACGTATCCTCGACGCCGGAATTAATTATTTTCATTCGTTGAGCTGAATTACCGAATTAACCGTGTTCTCTGGTTTCGAGCCAGCAAACCAACCAAATACAGCCGAAGANCCCTTTCTCTCTTGCCCCCCCCCCCCCTGTCAGTCTCTCATTCCGTCTGGATGCTAATTGATATATATATAGATATGGAAATATATAATTATGCATGGACTTGCAGTTAGCGTTCTCTCGCTGGTTGGTGGCCTTTGGATGGCGTGAACTCTGAGCTAAACGTTCCCTAACTCCTGTTACTAGTAACTAGTAATTAAGCGAGGCGCTGCTGTGTGAAACGACCTACCCTCTGTTCGGAGAGCTCACCCTTTCTCGCCCTTCCTCTGCTTCCGTATCTCTCGCTCGCCTTTGCCTTCTTCCCTCTCCCGCGCGCGCGAGCTTATTCGCTTCGATGTCTCGCGTTCTCCATCTCTCTGGCCTAACGAGTGAGCACTAACCGATGCTGCGTTGTATCGACTGCAGAGCGAAAAGGGAGAATGTGAAAGGGACGTGAATCCAGATGTGCGAAAGGGTTTGATTCTAACTTTGAGCCTTTTGGCAACGACATCCGATGAAAAATCGATTTTTGGGACTTTGAGAAACGAGAATGAAAAGAAAAATTGCGATTTTTATGGTTTTACCGATTTTTTACTGATTTTTCTACTTTAAGCAAAATTGCTCCGCACTGGAAATGAAATTTTGTTAAAAAGCGTCGATATTTCGTTGAACACGGTAAAATAAATGTTTTTTCAAAATTTTCCTTATTTTGACAGTATTTTTGGTTTCTAACAGAATTGTCAGCGAAATTTACGAGTGGAATGACTAAAAATTAGCTTCCGAAGAGACTTTCGTACAATATTTTGTTGCTGCGACGACACAATTTTTGGAATTATTCAAAAAAAAGTCTAGTCGAACGTATCGAAGGAAATATCAATCTTTTCCAACAAAATTTTGTTTTCTGTGCAGGCTCCCGTGATTCTGCATTAAAAAATGAAAATAATAAGCCCAAGCTGAACCCTTTGCGTTAAATTTTACCGCAGATATGAATTTTTCAAAATTCGGGTCATTTTGACCCCGTTTTACCAGAATAAGTGACAAAAAAATGAGTTTACCGTTCTAGGATTGAAATTGTCCGCGTATCTGCAGAGTAGCGATCCAACAAGGACATTGAATTATGGGCTAAAAAGACCATCAGCTTCCAGAGACAAGAAGGACCGGAAATGTGTGAATTTATTTGTCAGGACTAAACCGACGGCAACGCCATTACTTCACGTATAGAAGAGACTCGCATCGTTTTGCTTGTTGCGAGTCTCGACAGACATACACACGTGGGACCGTGTAGCTGTAAATGAAAATAAACCGAGCACGACCGAGTTCTGCACCCTCCAGGTACCGCCTTCGTCTTTGCCTGAGTCTCCACTGCACATGGACTACAATCCTCGAGTACATCTCGCACTGACGGAATTTTATGCCTCCACCGATAACCCTGAGAGTTGTTGGCCCCCCGAGAGGCTCGAGATCACCGCATCAAAGCGAGAAAACAAACCAAAGAAGCAAAGCGAATAAAACCGCGCGCATGTTTCAACGAGACAATGAGAATTTCGTACGAAAGAAAATAAATGACAAATATTCAACGACATTGAAGTTTGCATCGTTGGAATGCAACGAATTTCTCATTTTTCTTGAGCAGAGCTCGAGATTCTTATTCGATATTTCGTCAGGACGATAAAATCGATTTTTTTTGGCTCCAAACACAAAATCGATACGAAAATTATCGTGATTTTTTAAATTGAACCAACAATTATGAGAAAAACGAATTTTTCGTTGGACACCAACGTTGCAAACTTCAGGACCATAATATTCAGTCGTTTGAATAATTTTACTGACCCCCATTACCCGCTGTACCCTCATCGTCTCTCGAGTGACGGAATTTTTTGCCTCCACCGAGCTCAAGAAATTCTTGTTATTTCGTCGGGACAATAAATCGATTTTTTTTAGGATCAAAACACAAAATCTATACGAAAATTATCGTGATTTTTAAAATTGAACGAACAATTGAGAGGAAAACGATTATTTCGTCAACGTTGCGAACTTCAGGGTCGTAATATTCAGTCCTTTGAATAAAATGACTGACCCCCATTACCCGCGCCATACTCCGCGAGCCCTTGATCCAGTGTCGCTTTTTCTCTGCCCGTTAGTCACACATGTCCACGAAACGCAAACGACTACTTTGATTTTTCAATAAACACCATGGATTCCATCGTTATATTTTGTGTTTGATGTTCGACAAATTCCAATTCGACAAAAAAAACATCGATCTGCCGATATGAGCAATTTTCCTATCACTCTGTCGATCCGACCTTTGTTTATGTCTACATCCGTGTATTATTACCGTGCAATGATATGTGTCAACTTACGTAATATTAACGAGATCGCCGCCGACACCGTGTGTGGTTAGTACACGCCGGTTTAATTTGCAGTGTGCACACAGACATCAATTCGTTCTGATACACGATCGTATACGGTTAACCTCGTCGATATAGAAATTTCAATACGCGGAGACGAAACGTTTGAGATTGAAGTGAAAAATGTGATTGGAGGAAAGAAAAAGTTTGTTTCGTTTATTCGTAATTGAAAGGAACGAAGCGCGAGTTGGCGTTTTCGGAGTTTGCTTCGTACCGAACGCGAGTTCTCGGATATTTGAAAAATTCCGAGAAGCGAAACGTCGGGAATTTTGTAGATGGCGGCGTGGAAAGAAAAAATGGATTTTGCGTTGAATCCGGACGCGCGCGAAACTAAAGTTTGAGACTTTAAAGTGTTTATACTTATTGGGAGATGAAGAAAAAAGCGAAAAGGTTGGAGAGCAGCGAAATCGTCGCCGCGACACCGTGTCACGTGAGGCTTTCGTTGGGTTGGGGCTGAACGAGGCGTAGGAGCCAGGGAAAAGCGTTAGAGGGGGCTCGGTTAGCGCGTGCATGCGAGCGAAGGGATGGGACGTTGCTTGGTTCGTGGAACATCCGCCGTAGTGGCGCTGCGCCCGTCGTAAAAGCCCAGTTCGCTAGCGTACGGCGGTCTGTACGGATGAGCGAAGTAGTTGTCGTGCCGGACCACGCGTGCTCCGTCAAATCCGAACGTTTTTTTCTTCAATTATAAAAACTCGAGTTATATTTCGATGTTGATTCCTATCGTCGAATCAACAGCATCCAACGAAATAACAGTTTTCGATCAGTGAACGACGTACTTTGTTTCTTTCGTTGTAATTTTGTTATTTCTACAAAATCTCGTCGACGCACTAACGAGATCGGGGAAAAAATGTGTCGTCAAACGTTCGCGATCGAGTGAATCAAAATACCAGTGTTTTACGTATTTTTGTGGATTTATTTCTCGATCGAGGTATTATTCTCGGTAACGATCAAAACCGAGTTTTTTACGTTGTCTTCGTAGTGATTTTTCTTTCGAACGGAATTTACAGCAATTTTTGGAGTATCCTCGATTTTTATTTATTATTTTTATAATTCTATGAATTTTCGTTGTGGGTCATTCATCGGGCATTCGAATGGTATCTCGACGCGACGATAATCACATGATTAATCCCAAAATTCTCCAAGTCTCGTGCAGTATTATTCGATCGTCAATTTCCCTTTTTCGCATCCCTGTTTTTTAGCTTTTTCCACTTCTCTTTCGGGTTTTCCCTGTCGCGAAAAAAACGTGAGATAATAAAGGTTATCTCCGATTAAACAGCCTCTCAGAGTCAGGGCCCTTGTGACAACGAGTCGGACAAACGAGACTGTTATCGAACGCGAAACGTGGGGTGTTTTCATCTGTCCATTTAAACACGCGTACAGAGGATATGGAGCTCGATTTACGTGTTTATATGTGCAGAAATGTTGGCATCCGTTGGGGGATAAGAGCCGGATGCACGAATCGTGGTCGGACAGTAAACGAGTCGAAATTTTCACGCGATGTTTCAGTTTTTTCTTGTTAATTGCTTCGCGGTTCGCCACTGACGGATAATAAATACGAATGCTTGTGTTTTCCACGAACGTCCGTGAATATATTTCGCGTCTCATTTTTTCTCGTTCCACGAACGAATAATGAATATGAAGGCGGAATTTTCATTGGTATCTCTTCGTATTCAATTTCCTGTTGAAAAATAACTGAAATTAAAATCGCTCGTCATCGTGACACCGGAAAAATCATTAAAAGCTTGATCATTGTCATGATTAATCATGCAGACTTTAAATCCCATCGACGCCTCATTTTTCCGTCGTCGAGTCAGCGAGAGGGCGTCATTACATTGTTCACGCGAACCCAACAAATACCAATGGACAAATACCCTACAGACCCACACACACGAGAGTCACTTTTCCCAGAGAGAATGCAGTCGCAAACGTGGTTGGAGGAAAAAAAAAAAAAAAAAAAAAAAAAACATTCGTTGTAGATCCAGGCCGAAGATTAATCCACTTAATCCCATGCACTCTCGGTCGTACGAGAGAGATCGCGTTGGTGTTCGGAACGGCAATCCGCAACGGTCAGGCAAAATAGTTTTTGTGTCGATTTTTTTTTCGCGTCTGTGGCAATCCTCGTTTTGAATAGACACAGGAAACAAAAAGTTTAGCAACGAATGAGCTTGGAGTTCAAATCGAAAGCTTTTTATCGCGATGAACAAAAACTCTGCGGTGCTCGAAATAAGAAACTTTACAACCAATAAAGTGCGATAATGCATCGTTGAAATTTATTGAAGCAACTTTAAAGCATTTTCCGATTTAACGAAATTTCGTCAAAATTCGAATTAAAAAAATCTCGACTCCATTTTTTTTACTTCCTCCGAAATAGAGTTTCGACTTTAATGACGTAATCGTGGTTTTTCGATTTCTCTGTATAAAAAAATTCCGCACGAAATTCAGCACGTGGAAATTTTCCAAACATTTTTCGAGCTCCATGCAATAGAAATTTTCTCTTTCCACGTTTCGGTAGAGCGTCCAATGCAATGTTTACATCCCCTACCGCTCCCCCTCTCTGTTATGTTTTCGTGAGCCCGAGTTCCGAGAACTCACGCGCCGCTCCGGTAAAGTCCGCAGCGTTTGTTACACTCACCGAAAAACACGTGAATATTTTTTCTTTATAGGGATTAATTTATTTTAGTTTTTTTTTTTTTCACCAGTATGCAAAAGGTTTCTTCGCGATACACTCGATAATAATAGCTTTAGTCAATTTTTCGAATACGTTGATTGAAACGCTGCTTTTTAACATTTTACTGATTCTCGGAGTATCTCGTGTTTTCCTGGAAAGGGCGCGCGAGTGTCGGCTGTTCGCGGAATCACCGACTCCTGTTCTGCTTTCCTAGAAGACAGTGCGTCTTGGATAATAGATTTCGAGGTAGAAAAATTTGAAAATTAAATTCTGCAGATGAGAAAACTCAAAATACGACGATTGTTCGAGAATATTCAATAATTTTTTGTTTCCATATTTTTTGTTCGGATGCACGAATGAATATCGTGTTCGTCGAATTTTTGCGATGCGAAAAATTGATTCATTACTTTTGATTTTTCTTCCCGATTTCGTTGGATCGAATTTTCATTCGTTAATGTTGGTTTTATGTCTCGACGGAAAGGATAGAGAGTGCGTGCATGAGTGAGATACAGACTGTAAACACGTTGCAACTAAAAGAGTGTGATAGTTGACGTCAGTGTTGTTCGGTGGCGCTAGTGACGAGCTTTTTTCTACAGTGTCGTGTTTGCCGGTGTGGATCGTGCGATATATAACAGAGGAGCTGTTAACGCCCTCTGTACGCGAAACCTCAAATTAAAACTTGGCCTTCCGTGTAGTAGGTTCGGGTTGATTGAAAGCTGCGTGATGAAAATACACGTAAAATAAATAAAGCGAATATAAAGTTGAATGAATATAAAGGGAAATAAACAAAAGTTGAACGAATAGGGAAAAAGTATTGCAAAATTTTCCCACGAGTGCGTTCAATCGCGGAAGGCAACAAAAAAAAAACAAATAAACCTCGAATATTTGTTCGCGGGCGTTTGACTGGAATTAAAACAAACAAACGCGATTTTGTGAATTTAATACTGTGTGTGTGTGTGTGTGTAAACTGCGGAAAAACAAGTGTCCGGTGAATCTTGGAAATTTACGATCGCAATCTTCGAGCACGATTCAGTGGGTGAAAATATTTGAGAAATAAAGTCGGACGAATTTAAAGCTCAACGGAGATTAACGATGCAGTGACCGCGATCAATTATACAAAGTCCGACCGCCTGCTACGAATTTTATATTTCTTTCGCCCAACAAATATTCTTTTGTTACGACCTCACCGAATCCTCCGTACAAATGGTTCGCGTTTTTCGAGCGTTCGTATACAATGAACAGTGACTTTCAATGCTGTGCAAACTTGTCCATTTTTCTTGCGTGAGTGTTGCCATTTAATCGACCAATTTGGATTCAAGGTCACGAGGAATTGACCGCGCGAGGATTTTAGACGAAACTCAAGCTGTGGCCAGGAATTATTTCGAACGTTAAGGTAATCGCGATTCTCTCTACATGATTCTCTGAAGTTTGCTTCGTCGAAATACGACGAAAAATTATTTTTCATTCATTATTTTCATGTTTAATGCACTTGGTCCATTTTTGACAGAAAATTTTGTCCTTTCCCATGAAACATAATAAGTTTTCGTTGCATTCCAACGATGCAAACTTCAGCATCGTTTTTCTACTCATTTTTTTTTTCTCACAACTGAAATTTGCATAATTGGGGAACTCGAGGTTTCTCAGTCTCATGACAAAATATCCTCGTAATTGCGTATCGTTGTGTGTAAAAGTTTGGAAAGTTTTACGAGGCTAATTCGCGGACGCGTAATCCGTTGATAAAAATTATTTAAAAGCATTTTCTTTGATCCTTGGACGATTGGCTCGATGCCAAGTCAACCCGTGCAAAGATTCTTTCGCCTCTGTACTCCACACTCGTATGTATAGACATTCACATAGCTTTCCCTCTCGTTTCTCACGCTCCCATGGGCCCAGTGCGCCCCAACGAGTCCGATACGAAAAGCCATCTTAAATTTTACTTCCACACAGAAAAATAGAGAAACGAGAAGAAAGAGTTGAAATAACTGATTTCCTCGTCACCGGTTGAGCTTCCCATGGAGAAGCTTCATATTATGCTTCGAGGTGTTTACAATAAATCGACCCCGCCAGTCAAATAAATCACAAATTACTCGTGGCTCATTTTCCTCCATTATTACACGAAAAAAAAAATCCAATTCAGCGAGAATCACCAGACACGAAAGGACGTTGTATGCACAATTTTCTAGGGATAGAATTCTCTTAAATTTGCATCACACAAGGAAAATACTAATGTCTAACAGCTCGTGCAATTTTAAGAGTTTTCACGATGTAGCTGTCGAGATATTTATTTATTAAAATCACAATTTTCAGTAGTTCCTCGTAAGAGCGTGTGTTAAAAGTTCAAATTTTCAACACTCAATGATTTCGATATCTAAATAGTGAAACCTCTTGAAATTTTGCATATGAATTTCTTTTTTTTCGTATTGATTATCATTAAACTATTTATTTATAAAAAATCACAATTTTCAGTAATTCCTCATAAGAGCGTGTGTTAAAAGTTCCAATTTTCAACACTCAATAATTTCGATATCTCAATAGTGAAACCTCTTGAAATTTTGCATATGAATTTCTTCTTTTTCGTATTGATTAAACTATTTATTTATAAAAATCACAATTTTCAGTAATTCCTCATAAGAGCGTGTGTTGAAAGTTCAAATTTTCAATATTTAATATTTTGATATCTCAATGGTGAAACCTCTTGAAATTTTGCATATGAATTTCTTCTTTTTTGCATTGATTATTATTAAACCATTGATTCATAAAAATCCCAATTTTCAGTAATTCCTCGTAAGAGCGTGTGTTAAAAGTTCAAATTTTCAACGTTAAATAATTTCGATATCTAAATGGTAAAACCTCTTGAAATTTTGCATATGAATTTCTTCTTTTTCGTATTGATTAAACTATTTATTTATAAAAATCACAATTTTCAGTAATTCCTCATAAGAGCGTGTGTTGAAAGTTCAAATTTTCAATATTTAATATTTCGATATCTAAATGGTGAAAGCTCTTAAAATTTTGCATATGAATTTTTTCTTTTTCGTATTGATTACGAGCCGCTACCGCGTCTCTTGAATCATTAAACAACGATAAGAAAAGTGATTTCTATCCATCTGCCAGTGCAGGCAGAAAGAAAAGAAAAAAACTCAAAAGAATACATTTCTTTTGTTTTCGACAGAAAATCCTGTGAATCTTTCACTAACGTTGTCGTAGGTTTATCGTTTCTGGAGGAGCAGAGAAAAGGAAATGAATGGTGAGCAGAATCCGAGGCAGAATCGATGGAGATCGGAGTGTTTATTTATGTCTCTTTTTCCCTAGCCTCGTTCTTCTTTCTAATCCGTACACAGTCGGTGGATAAACAGCAGCAGGATAGTGCAGAGCAAGAGTAACGCCTTGACTAGTAGAAACGCGAAACTTTGGGGCATCGCAGAGAAGTGTGAGGGAGAGCTGAGTTTGGGCATATCGTCTTACCGTTACCGATAGTAGCATGCTCGCTCGAGCATACTTAATTATTATCAAATTGCGACTACTACACGGAAGGGGCAAAGGAAAAGAAGGAACTGGGGGTGAGAGGAGTAGAGGTGGATAAGAACGGGGGTAGATGCGAAACGCCAAGTGGAGCACGCAGCACCTTACGGAGCTCGGGGGTCGTTGAATTCACGAGGAGGACGAGGCCAGAGTTCGTTGAACCGAACTCTTTACGTTGCAGACCCCGTGCATGCGCGCATTCAAATTTACCTGCACCGTTATCGTCCAATCTTTCAAACATTCTTTCATACATTATTTATTTATAATCATTAATCTCTTCAATATTAATGGAACAATTGTTCTAATAACAATAAATAAATAAATATTTAAATAAATAATTCAATAAATAATAAAATAAATAATTAAATAAATAATAAAATAAATAATTAAATAAATAACTAAATAAATAATTAAATAAATAA
>JBAJMU010000007.1:5039027-5098556 GCA_037952995.1 Hyposoter didymator
AAATAAATAATTAAATAAATAATTAAATAAATAATTAAATAAATAATTAAATAAATAATTAAATAAATAATTAAATAAATAATTAAATAAATAAATGAATAAATAAAAATGATGAGCTATATATTTTATGAGATTTGTCGAAAAAAATTGAATATCGAGACCTCGTGAGGACTTTGCCTTGATGAGAATTTTTTCATGCGCGTTTCCGATGAAGATTTTTTTTTTTTTTGCTTTTGCGGACTCAGATTTTTCACGTCTGCGGTAAACTGAGCCGAATTTCAATATGTTTTTCTCTCGGCATATTCGGGTAGAATTTTTTCAGTCTGGTTGAATGTAAAAGATCGTGATGCTCGAGTTTTCCCATCCACTTTGGCAAATAAGTTTAGATTGTGGTTCTCGGCAGCAGCCCTTTTCTTGATGAGGGGACGAATAATAGACGAAATTTGAATCGCTGAGTCAGGACCCATGAGCCTCGGGAGTCGTTGAACCCCTGACTCTGCATTTGACAATTTTTTATTCATGTCCAATAACACTAACAATAATAATAATAATTATTATTAAAAACACTTATAATTATGATTATCACTATTATATAATAATTATAATTAATAATAATAAATATTGTTTTTATTACTAATAATCAATAATAACAATAATTATTATTATTATTAACAATTATTCTCATAGACCTTGTCAGCTTACGATGTTTTGAGCATCCGTTGAAACTGATCATGGGTCGTTCGTCTTTGGTCGTTTAGTAAAAAATTGTCAAATTTTCGAAAAAATCTGGAAAAATTTGTCGAGGATTCTAATTTGTGTTAATCGACAAAAAAGTCTAATTGCTATTTCATACAAAATATGAAGACATGCCTTTTGCGACAAGCCCGTGGACGCACAGCGACCCATCGCGTTAGCGTTTGCTGAATAATTGTTTTTTTTTTTTTAATTGGAGGGGGAATTTGAGTTTTTGTAAGAACAGCAGTCGAACCGAATGGCGCAAGAGTTTCAAGATTGTATGCGAGTATTAAGTGGAGTTTTTGTTTTCTGGCTTTTATTTTAAAATATACAATCGAAGAAAAGCTCGGCTTGATTTTCGAGGTCAAGTGTAGCGGCAACAGCAGCACCACCAGTTCTTACGGTCCGAGTAGTTTCGACGTTTCTGCCGATTCCAGCGAAAACTGGAACAAGAGTACATCATCGGGGCAAAGGGCATGCTTCAAAGTCAACGATAATGCGAGGGAGAGAGAGACAGAGAGAGATGAGGAAAACAAAAAATCGGCTGGATGGCTCCATGGTTACCGGGGTATTCGGGACGTGACCTCGGTGTCATGCACAAACGCGTCGTTGACCAACGAGTCACGACGCATGCCGTCCACGGTGTTGCTCTACCGCGAATGAACCGTCGAGCGAGACAGAGAGAGAGAGAAAACCAAAAAAATAAATGTGCTCTGGACAGGCACGTTCTCGAAGGGCGGAAGAGGCAGAAATGGCACAGAAATCTCCATCCACCCAGTCCCTATGCCCAATGGAACGCGTTTAGTTCAATGTTACGAAAAAGCAGGAAATACTAAAATAAAACAAATCTCCGCGTTGCTCCGAGTGGAATGTCGTGTTTTACGAACACGAGCACGACCCTTACGAGTTTTCGCCTTTCTCTCTCTCTCTCTCACTCCCTCTGTTCCTCTCTCTCGCTGCATTCCGGTTTACCTATTTTTCTTTCTCTATTGCCTGGGTGATGGTACTCGACAATGCCGTGTTGGACAAAGTGAATGGAAGCCATTATCCCCCGCGTGGTACAGGTGTTCTCACCCGCGCCCTTCGCCAAAACTTGTCCAATCGTTCATTCTCTTCGCGCGCCTAAAACCCCCCCGAATTTCTTGTCGGATTTATGGTCGAACGAATAAATACTATTTCCCTCTCTCTCTCTCCCTTTTCGTTCAATTTTTCCATTTCGCCGAATTTTTATTTCATTTTTTCCACTCATTCACATCGATTTCGCATTTATTAATTGACGACACGTCTCGATATTTTCGCATATTCGTAAAACTACTGACTTCGCATCGTCGTTCGAACGGAACGAATTGTTTTCACATTTTCTCATTTATTTTCCCATTTTTTTATTTTTTGCAATTTTTTTTCTCCGTGGAGTCACAACGTTTCGTCGTTTTACAATTAACGTATCTACGCCCGAGATGAAACACAAATTTTTCAACATTTATCAACATGAGACACAAACCAGATGGAAATTGCGACCTTAACTCGATTAAGACAATTTCGTGGAACGATTATTTTTGACTCGCCGTATCGATGGACGCTTCGGAGTTTCTTCAGCGTGCAATTAATCTACAAAATTTAGATGAGCTCGGTCGCTGCTGCTTTATTCAGAAAAGTAATTGAATAATTTTGTTAAGTGTTCGTTTATACAAAACGTTTCCACGAGATATTCGAGTCTTTTTAGTGGAGAAACGTTGGGACAGGCAAGGAAGGAGCAGGGTCCTTCGTAAAACAGGGGAAAATAACACGACGACAGGGAAATTGGTATGGTAAAATCTGTGTTTTCCTCCGCCCCAGCACAGACGTGTATGAAAATGAAGACTCGCGCGCGAGCAGGAAAATGTGCGTTCGAAGAAGAGCGAGATTGGCGTTGCAAATGGAGCGTCAGTGGTGTTGACGAGGGATGTAGTTTGGATTTTCCAAAGAGAGCGACAGAGCGCGAGAGCCAAAGAACGAGAAGGAAAATGGGGATGTAGAACCCTCTTGAAACGAGCCACGACGTCGTTTCCTCGGTTTTGTGCGGATCTACACAGGGCTCGAGTGCTGAAAGCTAAAACTCACGAAGGAAACGGTTTACTGTGGGTTACACATACATATACGTGAAGAAACAAAAACACACACAACAAGTTTATTCGATATGAATCCGGAGAGGGGTGAAAGAGAGAAAGAGAAATAAGGAAAATTGTCTCTCGCGTTTCTCTAAAGACGTTTCAAAGCTCGTCAAAGACATTGCGTTTGATTTGAATAAATGGCGTCTCCTTGGTCAGAGCATTGAGATAAAAAGGAGGTTCTGGATACAGGAGAAAAGCTGCGATAGGAAAAGAAGTAACAAATAAGGTGCAAGGACGAGAATCGATCGGAAATAAAATCGAGAAAGCCTCAGGCATGATCTTGAGGGCGAAAAAAAAATTCCTTGGTCAATCTGTCGGTGCCCTTTCTCTCTCGTTTTCTGCTCTGTCTCTTTGCATTCTTTCTTACCGCGAGTTCGTTCAAGTGGAAAATGACGATAGTATCAGACGGAATACGAAAAATCTACTTTTGTGCAAGTCGGTGAGAATGAGCACCGCACAAACTTGGGACGCTGTAGAATTCGGTGGATGTGACAAACGCCAAAAGCATCACAACTCACGTATGATACGAAAGAATCGCTGTCGCAGACTGTGTCTCTCTGTGTGTCGACGAAATATTCTCTTTTTCCACCTTTTCTCTCTTTTCGCTTTTCTCCTTTTATCCTCTTCGGTCGCTCGATAAAACGCGACAGTCGCTTCCACCAGAGCAGACGCCCTCCCCCTCATCCCGCAGAATCTCTCTCTCTCTCTCTCTCTCTCTTTTCCAAGTTGTGGGAATAAATCTTGTTGATTGCAAATAGCAATGGACGCGAGATATCACGAGCGCGATGTTCTTGTGGTCGTGTCACACGTTACGCACTCGAATATTTTATCACCACGAAGTCTCCATCCTTGGAATTCAACGAAAAATACATTTTTATTCATTATTTTAATAATCTGCGCGATCGTTCCAATTTTTCTAGTAAATTTCCCAACGGCAAAGAAGAGACTTCCCCATTATCGCTGACAAATACTTAACGAAAAATTTGCCAACTTCAACATCAAGAATCCATTGATTCTCGTAGTCCAAACAATATTTTTGTTTGGTCAATGATTGTACGCATTTATACAGCCAGTCGAAAGAAAGTTAATTATCCTGCCATAATTGTGCCCGATCATCAGGACAAAAAGGTCGATTCACCAAAATGATTATCTCCCGAGTAACGGAGAAGTCTTCCTCCTGCTTCCATCCATCATTTGTTATCATGAAAAGATACTCCAGAAATTGAGAGAATCAATTTTCATTCGTGGGACACAAAAAATTCATGGGAAGTCTAAAACGAATAAATTTTACACAAAATTTTCGGAAAAATCGTCTTCATTTTTTTTATACGATATTTTTGGCGCAGAAAGAACAGCGTCTCCCTTTTTTTCAGTCACGCTCATTTTGAGAAGAAAAAACGATAAATTGGTTCGTTAACTTTGAAAATCATGGAGGCGATAATTATTTATACGATTTTTGAAAAATCTACGTGATATTTAATAATTTCGTTTATTAATTATAGCTGGTAATTATTTCTCGTTGCAGTCGACCGTTTGGAAGACGGGAGGATAGTGAAGTGGTATTATGTGAGGTGTTACGAGCGGTGGTAAACGAGACAAGCTACGAAGATGTTGGTTTTCAGCCGGCTCCTCGGTATCGTCGCCCTGGCTGTCATCAGCAACGGTAAGTCTCTTCCCCTTTTACGTAATTCCATCCATCAACAACCTTAATGTGTCCCATCATTTCCGGGTTCTTGAATATTATTTCGAAACAATTAATCGTCATTGTCAAAAATGCTGACGCAGTCACGAGATTTTTCGATTAATTATGAGGCAGCGATTGAAAACGACTGAACGCAGAGTCAGTAGGAGCAGGAAACGTTCATTTTTTTTTACACATTCGTTTGAGATTATTGATTTCACGGGGCGTTCTCGATTATTGAAAAAAATCAGACTCAACACACAATAGTTCGTATTTCATTTTCTCCATTTTGGCTAAAATTGGGAGCTTGTTAATAAATAATTATTTGCTTAGAGAAAAAATATGGAGCTCCATCTTTCTGGAACAAAAACCATGGGCGTTGTCAAGTGGGTTTCTGTCGCTGAGACAAGAAACGTACATTTTAAATGATTCCTTTCACTCCAGCAATAAGCCGGAGTAGAATTTTCCGTCATCTGAATTTTTAAACGGACGTGCCGAGCTTGGACCCAGGTCGCGAGATTATTATCATTATTCCGAGTATGTCAGTTATTGATTCGAATCTTTTTTGATTTGGTAAATTATTGAGTTTCGACATATTACGAGCGTCAGCGTGCAGCGAAAAATTGGCCAAGGGAAAGGCAGCATCCCGCGTGAACCTTTCAGGAAATTCGTAATCGTCTCTTGTCTCGATCGATAAATGTCAGAATTATTAGTGGAATTCTCCTTATTTTTAATGAAAATTGCGAAAAAATTGGATCGTAGCTTCCGAGTCGAACGGGGAATTTTTATTTCACGAGTCGAGAGAACGAATTCGTGCATCCATCGACCTCACGATCATTGACACTTGATATTGCTTTGTCAATGAAAATATTTCAATTGAAATTTTGCAGACGTGAATTTCCGTTTTTGTCAAATTTGCGAAATATAACGGAGCGGCTGCGGGAGAAGAAAAAAATAAAACATATTGCAAATGAATGGATAAGACGCGACGGTCAACTTCATGGCTGTTTTGACGCTTTGGTGTTTCACACACAACGCGCGATAGAAATAAAAAAAGGAAAAACATGGGCCGGCTAAAAAACGCAATGAAACAGCAGCGTCGCGAATTGATGTTGTTTTTATGTTTTTCAAGATACTCGCTGCTACAGCAAAAGCTGCTTCTGCGTATGTATATGCACCTGACCCAGAAAAATGTTCTGAAAGCATGCCCTCTCCCTTTGCCGCCTCCCACGGCCCCCCGCGCGCGCTTACCTCCGAACAAGTCGCGGATATTGCCGGGCGTCCGGGATTTTGTTTTATTATTTTTATTCTTTTTTTCCTCTCCTCTTAATTTCCTGAGAAAATAATTCTATCTGCCTCGCTTAACATATAGGCCAACCCCCCGCGCCCCAGTCGAGTACACGCTTCCTACGAACCGCACCAACCGAACACACGAATTTATTATATTAAATATAGTGCTCGACGAATTTTTGTTTTCCTTACGCTCTCAATTTCGTTATGTCGCATTATTCTTTTGTGGCTAATGCCTTAACCTCTCGCGCAACGCTCGAATTATTACGTACACAGAGACCTCGACGAATCAAAATGGACGCGATTATTTTCATTGGCTAATGAGGTTTGTCCAAATATTTAGAATTTCTTCCTGCTGTTGGCATTTTTTTCGTCCACGGAAAACAAAATTTTGTTAAAAAATATGGAAATTTTGTTCGATACGTTCGACTAAACGTTTTTTTTAAATAATTCCAAAAATTGTGTCATTGCAGCAAGAAATATTTTAGAAAGTCTCTTCGGAAGCAAATTTTTGTTGTTCCACTCATAAATTTCGCTGACAATTCCGTTAGAAACCAAATTTTCTGCCAAAATAATGAAAATTTATGAATTATTAAAAAATAGTTGGTTTACCGTATTCGATAAAATATCGACGATTTTTAACGAAATTTCATTTCCAGTGTATTTATTGGGTTATGCGTTGTTTACGATTTTTTTCCATTTTTCGCGGACTTAATTGTATCGCCGCATCATCGTCGTCCGCACGCGTGGCCGCGAACTTCGTCTATATCGTCTCTGAGTAGCAGGGAAACGCGGTCTGATAATTACGAAGCTGCATGAAGAATCACGATCTGTCTCGCGATATAGCTCTTCGAAGGTACGAATTGTAATGAGATTCGCTGAAAAATTTATTCACACAGCCACAGAGGGTCATTTTGGGCGAAATTGTAATTTAACGGCGCGGGATAACTTTGCAGAGGTGGAAAGTGCAAGAAAATCGCGTCCATCATGTCGAGCGATGATGCGTTGAGCGCACACGTCACTAACAAATATTATCCAGGTCAAAGCTGCCCTGCTGCTGATACTGTTCCTCTGTACACTGAATCAAACGTGTATCGCATTGCGTGCTCTCGCGTCAGAGACCGCATTTGTACCGCACGATTCCGATCTGCACAGTTCGCCCTCGACCACCGCAGAGAGATCTCTGTCCGCTTCTCCCTCGCGATATCTTTCTCTCTTATTCTCTCGTATTTCCGGGCGCAACGTTGCGATGTTCGTCGAGGGACACAAAATCGTCCGAAATTCTCGCAAAGTTTTCCTCCAGTTTTCTCACCATTCTCTTGGGAATCGAACATCGCAAATTTCAATTGGAAATTTCTCGTATTTCCTGGTCGCGCGTCAAACAAACGGAGAGTCCCGTTCGTATAAGGAAACTCGCTGTGTTTTTACATAAATATTTGATGGTTTTTGTAGAAATTTGATCCACCACCGAGGGCCAACGTTGACGAGGGACCGAGATTTTTTTGTTTTTTGTTTTTTGTTTTTTTTTTTCTCCTTTTTATTGCTTTGTTTTGTCAGCAATTTTCGTTGCCTCTTTGCCGAAGGTCCAATGGCTGATATTTTACTTGGATATAGTATCTTATACATTTTGGTCTTTGTTTCCTTCTCTCCTCGCTTTCTTGGCTCTTTATTTATCCGCTCGTAGGGACCTTTGGAAATGGCAACAAGCTCGTAAAAGCTTCCGACATATTTCACAGCGGAAAAGGCACGCAAGCTGCTCCTACAAACTCTCGTATCTTTCTTCTCCTTTCTCTCATTCTCTATTTGTGCCTTTCGATCTTTTTATCTTTTTACCTTTCCCTCTTCCTCTCGCCCTTTCGCTTTCTTCGTTTCTTTTCGTCAAGCGCGCTTCGTCGGTGGATCAAAATCATTAAAACTAGAATGCTCGTCGGGTTTACGATTGTACAATGCATGCATGAAAAGCAAGAGTACAAAAAAAACAGCCTCGCACCCGCGACCATCTCGAATCTCTAGCTTCGGGTAAGGCAATAAAAAAAATCTAAAAAAACAAAAAAACATGTACTTTGCTCGTAGAAACAATGGAGTGACGCAAAGCGAAAAATTAACGAGGTCGTGGAATGAATTTTCCAGCCTCCGAACCGCGTGGCAACCCGGACCAGTCTACCTGCTGCTGCTTTTCTATATAAACTTGTTTCTCATCTGAATTTTCTTCCTTGAGACCTTAACCTCGTGCACATCGCTCTGTGCTCTCGGATCGAATCGCCGAATTCCAGAAATTTTCACAAACTTTTCGCATAAGCAATTCACATTCGCAATTAGAACCAATTTTCTCATAATTCCCTGTGAAAAATCAACGTGGAAATCATTTGCAACGGAACTCGATCAACATTTTTATCGAATTAATAAAAAAAAATAAAAGAAATTTTTTTTTTTGGTTTCTCGCTGAACTGCGCTAATTTGATCGTTTGGATGATGAACGAAAACTCCATAATTAGTGACAAACGTAGCATGGGAATTTCCACGATGAATTTCACGAGAGTGCACGAAAAATGTATCAAGGGATAGCTGCTGGAACGCGTTCTCCCGCGAGCGTAATGAAAATTTTAACTCAATTACTCTGCCACTGGAGTTTCTCCTGAGAGAAAGAATTTAATTGGTTTAATGTGAAGTCGCCCGACGTAACGAACGCGCCATGTTGTTGTTGTACGTTCCATGTCAAATTTTGTCCTTCCGAGAACACCGAACAGATGCTGCTCGATCGATCAATACACTAGTTCATCAATAACTGCGTTGTCGCAATCATTTGTTTTATTGGATGAAACGTGAATATGTGTGTATCGCTCGGCGCGCACGAAGTAGACGAAATGAGAATTGATCGAGAACGAAGTACGCGACACGTCAATTATATTGGCGCGTTTCGCTGCGATGTGTCGGAATGTTTTTTTCCTCTACGCGAATTCCTCTCCGCAATTTTTTCGTATCGCTCACAAATTTGTTTTCTCTCCGATATGCGCGATCATCTTCGTCATCAACTTCGCTCTCTTGTTTGTCGTGCATTCGATGCATCACGTGTACCAACAAAATTTCTTGCATCTTCGATCGTCAACGCGGGTCTTCATGTTGCAAATTCCGATTGCATTGTTAGCGCGAACGGATATAGCATTGTTCGAAGGATCGGTGCACAGCAGTTGCGGGAGCGAGTGATGGAACGTGAAAATGTAGATAAAAACGCGGATGAGGACACGGTAATATCGAGAGAGCGAGAGAGAGAGAGAGAAAAAGGCTTCGGGCGACCAATCAGCGTTTTCAACGGAATCCTTCGTCCCTTGCTCTCGCTGCTGTTCCCCTATATATACGATCTCTAGATTTCTGCTTGCTAACCTCGCCGCAGGGTGTTGCAATTCGCGAGCTACACTAAGCTCACCATTGATTTCCTTCGCAAATCTATATATAAACCTTCAAATTCCTGTACCTTCGAGGCGCTTCATATTTCGCTGTATACACACTCGTCACCCTCGCATACCAACAAACGAATATGTAGGACAGTTGTAATAGACCGCCGCGCGGCTTGATTTTTACTCATCATCGCGCGTTTAAATATCGGAAGTCGTTCGTTAGACGAATCGCGTTGGTTTTTGGGTAAAATACTCCGGTGGGAATAGTCCGTTGCATCACTAATTTGCAACGCCATCCAATTAGCGACGTTATATAATAAAGAGCTTGATAATCAGCGTGAAACACAATGTTCCCCGCGGTTCGTGGAACTCTCGTTCAAGTTTAGCGACTTCCGGTGTGAATTCGAGCGATAAAAACCGCGTCAGGAAAATCTCGGGGGTTGCGGAGATAACGGATCGCGATCGTAATTGGCATGACTTTGCGAACCGTTCGAGTTTGTAACCAGATGTAATGACGTATGCTCGATAGTCGCTTATTTCGATATGCTAACGCTGCTGCAAGGGGGAAGAAGAAAAATGACGAAGGCGCGAGAGGAAAAAGCGAATGGACGCGGAGGAGAGCTTTTGCGCGGTTAGCTATATAAATAACACGCCGTCTTGATTCGCATCTTTTCTCATCCATCAACCCTTGCCGTCACGGGCCATCGAGGCCTCTGACTTAAAGATTCTTTTCACATCGCTCAGTTCGCACTCGTCATCGCCCTTTCGCTCTCGCCGCCAGTCCCACTAATTTCGTAAATCTCCGAGAAACTTGAATCAATTGTTCGTCGCGGAGCCTACGCGCTCGAGTCATTCAGAAAATAATGAAAAAGAAATCGAGGCCGACAGGAAGATTAACTTTTCGCCCACAATGTGTAAGAGAACTGATTATTTTTCATGCTCTTCTTATATCCGTGTCCATAATATACTCCGGCTCAGGACTCACGCGCACTTTTTTTTCATCTTCCCTTTTTTCCCTTTTTTTTCTATCCCGTTCCTCGGCAGGGCGAACGCGCGAGGGTATACGAGGATGAGAACAAGCTTCGAATGAGAGACGAGAGGCAATTAGTGGGAATATTACGCTTCAGTTATTAATCATACATTTATACCACCGGAATCTCGCATGATTTGCTACATCACACCCTTTACACAGGATAACGCTCTGATATACGAACCTCCGCCTCGCTGCCCTCTCCCCCACCCCAGCATCCCTTTTTTTTCACGCGGAGACTTAATTTGCCACTATCTTCCGGACCATTTAGCTTGTCGGATTATTCTCTCGAGACTTGGGACACGTGACAGTTTTCTTTATTGCTCCGCGCGTCGTCGATTGAATTATGAATCGAAATTCGTCAAAGTTCGATTTTTTTTTGCCTTATGTCACAATTTATTCGCGAAGGGAGCTCCGAACTCTGGAAATTTTGATTTTGCTATTTTTTTATATTCAACGAAAATCTTCTGGTTCGAAATGCTCCATTGCGCGTGTCGGCCCTTAAGTGTGATTCGCACTCGAAATTCTCCCGACGAACGTCTCGGTAATTTCAGTTCTAACGAATCCAACAAAAACAAGAAATTCTTCTCGTCCTTCTGAGTGCTCGTACATATCAGGATGAAAGAGGGTTCTCTGCAAGAGCGTTCGTCTCGCCCTTATACATGGAATCTCGACGTCCATCTTTATTTTTTTCCGTTCACCACTTTGTGTCCCTTGTTTTTCTGCTTTGTCCGCGTGCGTGAAGGGGCGCAAAAATTCTTTTCGCGTGCGCGTCTACATCAAGGAGATTTCACAGGACAGAAAAAAAAAAGAGAGATGAAGGAAAAAATGCTGTACGCGTGTTTGGCAGCAAACAAACGCATGCTGGCACATCGAAGCCGCCCACTGACAATATACTATTGCCTGCTGCTGGGGGAAACCCCCGGACGTGTGTTGAAGGACGAGAATGACAAGGGAACTTGCTTTGTGTCTCGCTCGAGCGAGGATCCTTCAAAGAAAGGGAGCGACAAATATGGATAGTAAAAAATAAATCCCATAGAAATAAAAGGGTGAAGGCGAAGAGAGAAGGAAAAATAACACGAAGATGTATATTCCAGAGCGACAAGGGTCCTTTGCGAGAAAACGCGAGAGCAAAAAAGGGTTACAGCCAACTCGAGAAAAATAAACAATAGAGGGATGTCCTCATGAGACCCACCCTCGATGTTCCTAAATAGCTAAGGGTTGCTACCTCCTCCTCCCATCTCTTTCTTCGGTTGTGTTTCATGCCACATTTTTCCCCACCGTATTTCTCTCTTTCCTCTCGCTCGCTGTTCTGCGTCCGCCCTCGGGCTTTTTTCTCGGCTAGACTCACTCTCGAGGCTCCGCAACCACGCACGCTGCTGCTCTCCTGCTTTCCCTCTTGTTACATCGTCACGTTCTCATCCGTCCTTCGCATCCTTGATCGTAAAGTAAACTCGACATGGTAAATCGTACGTGTGCGTGTTTTCAAGTGGACAAAAAGCTGCTGCTTCTCGTACAAGCTTCGCCCTCCATCGACTTTCCCTTTAATTGATCGTTCAACCCTTCACCATCTTACGTCGCGCGATCACTTCGAATTAAATATGCGACTGCATCCATTTTATGACACTGAAGTTCGCAACGTAGAGATCCAACGAAAAATACGTTTTTCTATAAATTGCTCGTTCAATTTTTAAAATCACGACAAATTTCCTGCCGATTTTCTCTTTGGATTCAAAAGAAAAAAATCGTTTTATTGTCCTGGCTGAATATTCAATAAGAATCTCGGGCTGCGCTCAAGAAAAAACAGAATTTCGTTGCATTCCAACGATGCAAACTTCAGCTTCATTCGATTTTTCTTCCGCACTCGCATCGCGTTGTCATAACGAAATATTTTGCGTTATAAGGTCGAGCTCTTTGCACTCCCTCGGAAGAGCTCGTACCTTTGATCCATTTTTTCAAAAGCTTTTCACATAAAATGATTCCATCGACGTAATGAAAAAAAATCGTAACGTTACGAATATTGAAAGTTGTTTTTTTTCTTCTTTTTTTGGAAAATCGATAATGCGTTTCACGACAAAACGTTTGTTTTTTTTTTAATGAAGTTATTCAAAGCTCTCGGTATATGTGAGCATAAAATTCACAGCTTTCTCTCAAAGGCTCCATTCTGCGGATGTAGGAGATGGAAGTGAAGTAGTAAAAGTGAATACGCGCTGGAAGAATTTGGAGCAGCGATCGAGCAAGAGATATCGAAGGAATAAAAATGCGACGTAAAATTCTCGGCGAGATATTTGGTGGCGCCTTCGCGAAGACCGCTGGAATCTTTGCAATTTCCCAATCGACTCACTAACCACATAGTCCCGATCGATATATCTATATATCCGAATCACCACATGCCCCACAAACTCGGGGGGATGGAAAGAGTGAGCGGGAATCATGAGAACGTGCCTGTGGGCGCTCGAATATCGGAATGAGATGAGATGCCCCTCGTTCAACTAAAAGAGAGAAAGGGAGAGAGAGAAAGAGAGAGAGGAGGATAAAATCACCCCGCGGATGCAAGAAGAGATATAGCCTTTATCGTCCGCCAGGAAAAACCGTACGAGCTGCTGCTCCGTGTGGCTCTTTCTCTTTCCATCCGCGCGATATTGAGACGAGAAGAACGCCCAATAGACAAGGATGAGGAATGAAGAAAAAAATGATCGGAATAAAAAGCATATCGTCGATGAAACTTCGTAGCAGAAAGATCGATCGTCCTTAAGTCCTGAAATAAACCGAGACTTCCAACGGACAAATAACCCTGCGTTAGTATGTACGATCACGCTAGCAGAAAAAAATGTCTACTCGCCGCACGAGAATTAATAACAGCAATCGACGATGTGTACCACAATCGCTCAGCCTCGCGTCGCTGACACTTCCCATTCTCTTTAGTCCTCTTCCTCTTTATTAACCGTAACATAAAAATGTGTATTTCCTTGGCCATCACGAGAATTAGTGCTTTTTGGGTTGTCACTCTCGCCTTGCTCGATAAAATTGCGATCACGCTGACCAGTCAAACTGCTCACGTTCCAGCAATCGGACATTTTCCATTAAATCGCTTCCGACTTTTGTTTTTATTTTCACGCACCACTCCTCAAACCTTCGCACATTCCAAGACTCGCCCTTTCTTCCGTCATTTCGTCAACCGCCTACGTTACCATTTGCATGATCGATTTTATTCGAATTTTACTATGCAAATGATTTTCAATAGACATGCAAAAATGTTTGTTCTCCAGCAGATTCCTAATCGGCCTTCGTTATGTTTCTTCCGCGGACCTCGATACAAAATTTACGGAAACGATACCGTCAATTCCGAAAATTTTCAAACTCATTTGCTAATTAATTCACGTTTTTGTTTTCCTGTTGGCAAATTTTCCAAAAAATGCTTCAAAACTTTTTTCAACGTACGAAAGTTCTTAAAAAAATTGGCAATCTTATTATTCAACAATTTTAAGTTTTATTTGTTAGTCACGACATCGAGTAGTTTTTGGGAATCTTTCTCTTTTCTTTGATTCTCCTAAATAAGCAAAAAATCATAAAATCGTCGTGCAGGTCTTATTGATCCGCACACTGTACGTAGTGCATGCTCTTTCCAAGTGGACACTTGACCCTTCTCGACCAAGAGCAGCAGTTTTCAATGCGAGAGCCCCCATCATCGTGAATCGCGAAGCAGTCGATTGGAAAATATTTTTCCTTCATCCAGGTACATTTCGTACATTTTCAATAACTATGTCAATATATAGATGTATTTAATTTATCGTTTTGCTTTTTTTTTTCTTTTTTATTTTTTCTTTTTTTTTTCATCGAGTCCTTTCTCGATCGCCCTCGGTCTTTTTGCAACTTCCGCTCGAATCCGCTAAAGTAACGTAACGTAGGCATTACCAAGGGATAAATTGTTTCCTTCCAGCGATTGTAAAAATTGACGAGAATAAAGGGGCAAGTGCATAGGGAAAAGAGGCAGTAGGTTAAGTATCATGGTTATGCCAGCAAAGTGCTATACGTGCACCCCCTGAAATAACCGTATGACCCATCAGTGGACGACGTTCGTAACAGCTTCCTACTTTGCCACATTCCGTAATGGCTGATCATACGCCATTGAATATTAACGTACACCGCACGAGCTCGTATCGTTTATCGTAAGTATTCGTAGAATCTCAACTCTTGCTCCTTATTCGTTCATGCAGCCACGAATTTCTCATTTTTTGTCCGATCATCATTTTGCCAACACGTAGAATTATATTTCGTGAATCCGTTGGTTTATTGCAATCAGAATAATTAGTAATCATCGACAGGAAACAAAATTTTGATAAAAATCGTCGATATTTTGTTGAATACGATAAACTAGATATTTTTTCAAATTTTTCGTCATTTTGCCAGTATATTTTGGTTTCTCGCGGAATTGTCAGCGAAATTTACGAATGGAATGACTAAAATTTGCTTCCGAAGGGACAATGACACAATTTTTTGGATTATTAAAAAAATCGTTTAGTCGAACGCGCGTCGAACAGATTATCCACCTTTTTTGACGAAATTTTGTTTTCAGTGTCCGCACAAATAAGCGTGTGAGGAAATTCCAGATTTTGCTGAGTTGGATTTAAAATATAAAAATCCTCGTTTCGCCACCAATAATTAAATAGTTATGGAAAAAAATGCTCGAGTGTTCTGCCAATCGCCAAGATCGCCACAAAATTTTCCGTTACTCTTCCTCCGCTAATGGATCCTAACCGACTAAAATTCAGCAATAACGAAGATTAATCGTTCTTTTTGTTTGTCCTACGATGCGCCATTTTTTTTCCCCCTTGAAATATTAGACACAATTGCTAGTTGTATCAAGGACTCGTGACTTGTGTGAGTTCAGAGCTCGCTCAACGCGCAGTAATGGGAATTCATAACGAGGGGTTGTTTTTATTTATATCAACGGATTTTCGTCACTGTCGCTTTTACAGCGAGTAGCGAGCGATTCTTAAAAAAAATTCTCTTACTGTCCCGAGGCCAGACTTCTAAAAGACTCATTCGTTTGTCAACTATATATTTGAGCTATTTGTACAAAACGTCAGACCGAAATTAAGCAAATTAATCTTTTGACGTGCGGCCGCAGTAATCACGCTCGTAGCTTTCGATTGGGTGGAAGGAGCGTCAGTGGGTGGAAGTTTCGACTGCTGCGGGGCTGAAAGAAAGAAATGTTTTGCGTGTGCCGGTGGTCGCGCTCCGAGGGAAGGAAACAGCGTATATCGCGCTGTGTGTGTGTGTGTGTGGTGGGAAAATGTGCGCGCGGGGATGAATCGAACGTATATATCCTCGCCATTTCTCGCTTGTCCTATCCGCGGTTTTGCGGAATGCCTGCAGAGAGGAGTGAGAAAGAGGAGGATGAGGGTTATAAGGCGCCGTGGAGAGGGTCGCGTGAAAGCTCGTCGGAGATTGGGACGTATTGCCTCAGGGAGTTGAACCAGAAATAGAGACTTTACATTCAACAGAGCGAATAGAAAAAAAAATATAATGCAACATTCTGTATGTGCATCGGTATATTTTTACATTTACAACTTTAAAAGTTTCTGTACACAAGTCTTATTTGAGATTTACCAGAGTTTCACCATTTCCCGACAAGAAAAGCCAATGCACGCGAAGAAAGCCTCTCGCCTGTGTGTATATTCATTTTCTCGCTCGTCGTCCTCCGAACAATTTCTATATATGTCGCGATAATGGAGGCTTGCATATTTCATGAATAGCGTCACTGTAAATAAATTTATCGTTTGGTGAGCTCGTTCCTATAATGATTCTGCGAGACACACCGTAAGCTACGCGAAAGATATCCTCGCAGCCTGGTGCTGGTATAAGGTTAACCCCCCCCAGAGACCCGATTCTGTGCCGGTAGGCGGCTCGTCCGACGTCTTAATCTTGCTCCGAGAAATTTATGGCCCAGTTGTTTAAGGGATGTTTAGTCGTACTTAATCTGTAACTGCTCTCCTGTTTACGTTCCCTCGTCTTTTTACCCTCTGTGCACGAAATATCGCGATCTATATATATTTGTACATGCGGCTAAAGGTACACACGGGGTTTTTCACGTGAAATCACAGAACCGACAGTTTTTATCCTGTCCCCAGACCCAAGAGTCTGAAAATTTATAAACTAACCTTCCGTTTTATTTAAATATTTTCATTTACGCGTATTTCCTTGATCGTGTGTCGCGCGAGATCGCTGCGCTACGTACATTTATATAGGAAAATTAAAACTATCGCCGGAAAGAAAAGTTGGAAACTGCGTTAACGGAAATAGAACATTTGCCATTTTGTCTGAACCCCGTGATCCTGCTTGTTCATGTTAGTTTTCGCGATGCTCGATCGACGCGATCGCGAATGCGCTCGACGAATATTTCCCTCAGCAAAACCATCGCGAAGATTTTCAACTACGATGCCTGCTGCTTGAGAGAGCACACCAAGTCTCCCGAAGATCCTCTTCTCGAACGTGTCTTGAGTCGGCGGAGTGGATATCGCGCTCGAGTCTCCTGTGAGCGAACCAGCGCAGGGAACCGAGCAAGGAAAACGAGAGAGATAGAGAGAGACACACACATACACAGAGATGAGATGAGAACAGCAGTTTGATTCTGCTATGCTTACACCGCTTTAAAAGTTTCAGAACGAGGAACTATCCTCCGTCGAGACGACGACGTGAGGCTTCTTTTTCTTATTGGTAAAAAGGGAAAGAGAACGCGGAACTCAAATCCTTCCTTACCATTCAGCTTGCACCGTTTTCAGACTCTATTCCGATCACTTTTCTTCACTCTCTCTATCTCTCTCTCTCTCGTTCTTTCGCTACTCCGTTTCAACAAGTTCGAAGGATTTTCAACAATCTCTACCCCTTACGATTTTACCTCCGCCGCGTTGCATCATTCAGATTTTCTCACCAAGTTTTCCGCCCAAACGGAGAACAAAACCCCGTGAACCAACTACGACATCCACGTCTATATACAAATGCTCGTATTACGAATCGGTAAAAGCTTCACTTTTATCCTTTTTCTATTGGATCTCCTGCGTGTATATGCGGGTGCATAATGTTACTTTCAATTCATATGCTCTGAGCAGCAACTATTCCCGTCGAACCAACTCGAGCTTTTGTCTTCAAATCAAATTTGTGCCACTAGAGGATTTCTCCTTTTTTTTTTTATTCACGCAAATTTGAACAAATTTTATTCTGGTTACGAACTTTATTAGCGATGAACAACCATTACTCGTCGCCATCGCTTTTTTTCCACTGTTTTTTTTTGCGGATTTATTATCAAAATCGATTCTTGGTTTTTCCAAGATTCACAATTCGATCAAAAATGGAAATGTGACGTTTCCAGCCTGGTTCCTTTTTTTATCTTTTGCATTTTGTATCGTCGATGCATTTTCCTGCTTACATTAATTTCCTAGAACAAAAAAAAATGTGGATTTTTATTAATTCGAGGATAAAACGCGTGTGACATATTTTCCTTGTCGGTTACTTCTCGGTCGATTAATTCTGCACATTATATCCATCGCGTTTCCTCTTTTGTGCTCTTTCCTTTCGTTTTCTCGAAGTGTGGCCTCGTTTCCGGCACGCTTTTTCCATTTACCAAATAAGCAATAACTTTCCTATCCGTATATCGAATAACGGTGCGTAACAGTTTTCACGTAATTACGATTGTGCGCGATAAATTCGTGAATTTGATAAGCTCCCTCGTTTTTCTATCTTCCATCATCGCGGCTCGAACGTGTATTTTGTGAGGTGGTTGGGAAACGAAATTTCGTTTTGTGCGAGTTGGTACGATGAGTGAGAAAAAGAAAAAGAGGGACGAATAGTCCCGCCGTCGACGTGTCCTGAAACCGAGAGAGCGTATGCCGAGCACGTAGAAATTCGTGCTTTCCTGTTCCTTATCGAGAGCAGTGTGCCACACACCAAACTCGAGACGCCACGAGGTCGAACCCGAGACCCGCGATAGAACGTGTATACCCTCCTAGACCAAGAGAGTAGGCAACTTTTTCTTCCCTCCTTACAAAACCTTATCCTCCCTCCCTCCCTCCCCCTTCCCTCTTTCTCTTTCTCTATCACGCACACACTCTTTCACCCACTTGTTTTTTATTTGTTCCTCTTTCCTTTTCCCCAATGTCCCCTTTTCCACCTTGCAGCTTTTTTCTCCCTCTCTTTTCGTTGCTTTCTTTTTTTTTCTCAAACAGTCTCAATCCACTGATGTCACGAGACTCTATCTCGGCGCACGTATCACTTCCTCCATTCTCACGCAATCTCTTTCTCCCTCTCGCCCTTTTCTCTGCCTTTCTTTTCGCTCTACCTCCCACACGCTTCTGTTCCTGATAGACTGTGGTTTTCAAACACACACACACACATACACAAACACATACCTACCGATCAAGAAACAACGTTTCTCTGCGATACGAAATGTCGACCCAAATCACTACTTCCAACCACCCTGGTCGTCCTTCTATTTCCACGACTTTTCGCGTACATGCTTTCTTATAGAAATGTTGTATTTCCCGATCTCCATCGTGCGCACCAATCGCCAGCACGACGATGCGAATTGGAAATTGTCAAGACGTTTCATAAACCGATTCAACTTTCCGTGGGCGCCACCGCCATCATCCCTATTGATACAAATTCCAGTCCAATCAACGTACTCATCGCGTTTCCATCGGGATGTCATACAATTTTTTGTAAAAAATTTCATCTGGCCGTTTTGTTTATTTAAAGAAAAAAAAAATATAAATTTGGTTCTCGTTTTGTCCGATCATTTAGATCGATTTTCGTTTGGGTCAACGCAAAATTGTTTTTGTGTTATGACGTCCATGCGGATTTTCAATCACAAAGATAAAAAGTTATAAACGTGCTGCAAGGCTATTTCGTTATTGTCTCTCTCGTGGGGACCGTTGACTCGAAAATAAAATGTTTCGATTTTTTGGATACAGCGACATTCCATTCCCACACACTGGTGTCTTGTGGTTTTTGTTTTTGCGGAGACAGCGCGATAAATACCCATAGTTTTGAGTTACATCACGATGATCTACGAAGCAAAATAAAGGAAACGAAAAAGTATTTGGGTCTCGGGATATGATCATATTATTATCATATTTATGAGAGTCGCGCAACGCCGGGATTTCTTTTTGTTAGTTCCCTTTTTTTTCTGCTTCATTCGTTATGGAAAATGTCTTGGAGACACGATAAAATCTCTTTATGCCTACGGTTGAAATGTGGCATGTATTTTCTTTTTTTTTTCTTTGCGAATCTTTCATTCGCTGTGTAACGTTAGATTTGTGACTTTACTTCGAGGCTTCGAATTATTGCGAGTGCCGAAAAATAATTGACGCTAAACTGACGCATGTGTACCGCGGGGTCTTTTTTTGCTTTTTTGCTTTCTCTTCGAGCCACACAGCTCAGACATTCACGCAGTAGCAGACCAAATACAAATTACATGAGTACAAATACAATTTTTCAAGAAATTGCGTCTGACGTTCGATTTGTTCGTCTCGTTCGATACTCTCCGGTTCACGTCCATGCGTGCTGGTTCGTTATTTTTTTTTTGCAATCCTTTTGCCCGACTCTGCACGCGTCTGTCTCTGTCGGGACAGTAGCCTGCACGAAGCGTTTGTCAGGTAACGAGAAATTATACAGAACTATTGAGATTTTCGAATGAAAAATTCAGTTGGACGCAAGGGTTGCGTGAGCGAATAGAAAAATCGATCTGAACTTTTTAATTAGTAACAGTCATAATTCGTAATAACAAATGCCGTTTTACGGTTCGGAAATGATTCAAATCCGCGAAGGAAATGCCAGGCTGGAAGCAGGATAAAACGAGGCTGCTTCGGAAAGAGAGAGAGAGAGAGAGAGAGAGAGCGAGAGTTTGCAGGGATTGGTCTGTTTGCGTTTTCAGATTAAATAGTTATACATTTGCAACCGTGTAGATATCGTTTTCCATAACGATAAACCATAGGAAAACCGTAAAATGCGGTTACCAGAAATGGCAGCAGGACGGGTCGAACGGTGTCGTGGCCGCGGGTTACCGCTAGACCACCACCACCCCTTGGCTCAGGCAAAAAGAGAGCGAAGGTAAAACAGAAAGAGACCGAACGAGAGAGATAGAGAGAGAGTTCTGCACTCACGTATACACTTTATGAACAGTGCGAATACCCAGAGAGAAACAGCCATAGATCTTTCTATCTTTCTTTTTCCTGCTCTCCACCTCTTTAACGGAGCCTGCTCCCTCATAACGTTATATGTAGGTAGTGATTCTCCATTTCTCTCTGAAAACATGCTCTCCCTGTGACCTGGAAAATTTTCCACGTTAACGAGGAGAATAGCGAAGCTTTGCCGCCTGCATAGCGCGTGTGCACTAACTATATCGTGTGCATGTGGTGTCTCTATATACACGTACTTTTACACCCGATAAAAGACACCTTGGGAGTCTCACTGCATCATCGTACTGCTGCGCGGGAGTGCTTTTTACCGAGAGCGCGTTTCTCGGCTCGAAAATGTGAAATAATGAATGAATAAGATTAAGAAATTCGATCAATATGCATTGCGAGGAGTAACGATGTGTTTTTTTTTATTATTAACGAAATGGATGATTAACATGTTGAGTTTTTTCAGTGACAGTTACAAAATCATTGGGTTTTCAGAGGCTTTCAGTGTTCTGATGCAAGTGCGATCTTGACTCGTTATTTTTACCTCGTATATAGAGGATTAATGATCTCTAATAAAAACTTTACTCTCGAAACGATAATTGATCGTCCAACAGACATATCGCGTTACTCAGTCAGTCGAGTTATTGCGAGGAATTTATTTCGGTTGATAAGTAAGAGAGAGAAAATGAAAAATAAAGCGCTCATGCCAACCGGAAGTGTCAAGGTTCCCTTAAGAGATCCTTCGTATCTTGGTGTGGGCTTATCGATGGCATAAGAAGCACACGATCTCGTGGTATTTTTGGTTTCTCTACAAGACGAAAAATACGAGCTTTCGTGGTGTGTGATTGATTGGTTCGCCATGTTTCACAAGGGCGAAATAAAGACGAACGCCAGTAGGCAACGGAAAAACTTGGTGGAAAAAGAAAAGGAAAAAAAATGATTTCGCTTCCAACACGCGAAATATTCTTTCCCCGCACGCACCGCGATTTTACGCGCTCTGGGCACGCAACCTTTTATCCAATACTCGCGGGCATCTTTTGCCTTGCGCCGCGTTCCCCCCTTGAAAACTTGACCATTACTGCCCTTCGACGACCATCCATTTCCGCCCGTTCGACCACACGCGCTCGTCACTCAATTCACTTCGTTTCGATTTTCAAACGCGCTTTCGCAGCAGCTACTCCGCGAGGGTGAAGAATGTTGATAAATATAAAGTTTCGAGATTTTTGTTCGTTTCAAGTTTGGAAATGCGGCGTGTAACGTGCAGAGAAAAACCTGGTAATAAAGTTGCTGCTGCCAACTTTTTCCCCCTCATCTATATATGTATATATGCGCGCGTTCTTTCCCCATGGGAATAAATGACATTTTCCGTTTCTATGCCGAAGATATAAGTTGCTCGGGATGCTCCATTCGTTTTACTTTCGCCTTTACCTCAACACCGCGTCTTTTCATTCTATCTATATATCGCGTACACTCTGCGCGCCTGGTGAACCCCGCCAACCGCGTTATGTTAAGGTAACGGAAGAAAAATACAGTCGTGCACTCTAGTGCACTGACTTCTTCTTCTTCTTCTTCTTCTTCTTTTCCTTTCTTCCACCGCGAGCGTCCAACCTTTTCGTTAAGCTTCGCTACTAAAATCTTGGTGTTATTTCTTCAAAGTTTCATTCCCCGGGAGAAATTCACGCGGTATAACAACAAAATACGAAACTTTTGTCCTGCGAATATTTATTCAAGTGTCTCATATATCAATTGATCAAAAAGACAGAAGCTTCGATCTTCTCTCTGCGGTCTCGATGTATCCATTTTTTACAAAGTGCACGAACTGTCGAGGTTCCCGAATCCTGCAAAATTGTAATTTTCATTTGGTCGCGATTCAGCCACGACTCGGGGTCGAGAGAGTCGATGGGTCGGGTTTTCTGAGCTATTTTTTCGAGACTCAACGAATCGTGTTGGATTTTTCATTATTTCTCAATCAATTCGAACCGGAAATTGTCAACCGTTGGGCCATCGTCGTACTTTCGATGCATTGACACGTTTTCGGCTGTTTTACAGAAATTCTCATGCAACAATGCAGAATAGTCCTTGACCTTGGGACTCGGTGCATTGGCATATGGTTTTCTCTGAATCTATCCTCGCCCTCGTCTTTTTCCAGTCGACTAATCACTGCCTCTTGCCACAGCCTCACTTGTTCACAACTCTTTCAATAAATTTTGTGTTGATGCAAATTTTCGTCGAGGATTATTGTCGTCAAGCAAATGTTGGACATTTTTTTTAAGCTTTTTATGGAAATTTCCTTCCGAAGGATCGCGTCACGGTATGTGAAACTCTGAGGATTCAGCTCTGTCAACAAACTCGCTCTGTTCACACGCTCTCGTATATCTGTAGGAAAGTTTGACCCCATAAGACAAGTTGACCCGTTTGCTTCGCGCCGTTAAGCAAACGAGAATGGCGGTAAACCATAAAAGTTTGTTGTCAATGGCTCCTCTGCGTAGGATCACGCAATCACCTTAGTGTGTACGAAGACCACAAAAACTTGGCCACCCCCTGCTCTCGTTCTCTCTGCTGTCTCTCTCTCTCTCTCTTCCTCTCTCCCATTTTCATCGAGATATATCGGCCATTGCGAGGCCATTTCAGAGCTCATTTGGAATCATCTCATTCCAAAGAAGCTCCGACAGTTTAGCTCTTCTACTTCCGTAATCATTTCGAACGGGATCGACTGCTCCAGCACGCGCGCCAAAAAAGATTTCCGTGCAAACGTATTGTAGGAAATTTTCCTTGGTAAATAATTGTTTTTCATGATTTTTCAACGGATTCTCATTCCGCAGTCGCTTTCATTGAACAATTCCATCATTTTCAACGCTCTCGTAATGTATACGATCGATAGCGTTGATTTTTAACGAATATGGCGTCAGTCCACGAGAAAAGCACAAAAACTATGATGCAGAAGTTTGCATCATTGGAATGGAACGAAATTCTTTTTTTCCTTCATCAGAACTCGTAATTATTAACATATTCGGTCTGGACAATAAAAATCCTTCCTTGCCACCTAAAAACTCAATGGAGATACGAAAAATTGTCACAAGTTTCCAAATTCATTTAATAATTAATGGATAAAATATTTTTCGTTGAATAGCAACGTTGCAAACTTCAGAATATCGTCAAAAAATTGAAAATTCGGAAAGCGATGGAATAAAAAATTCGAAAATAAATCTTCATGAAAAAAAAAAACTACTGCTGCATGTCGATATGCTGGAATAACACGCTCACTACTTTACTGCGTGACAATGCGTCGTGTGTAGACGATCTTCTTTGTGTTTTGTTGGACGCGATATAGAAATAAAAAATAAACGACAGATGTCTATGGAACAGACCGCAAGTTTGTTTCACTTGAGAAACCATCGGGAAGCGTTAGAAAAAAAAGCGTGCAAACATTTCCGCAGGGTTTGCGATCCTCGACGCGAATGTGCGAGCTCACAATTGGGTTGTAAAAGCCTTGAATGGCGCGTGCACCTTCCATGGATGCTTGAACTTTGAACTCGCATCGTAAAATGCTAGAAAAAAAAAAGAAGAGTTGGTAGGAGCTTGTTATCGTGACGACGCTTTTCCAACGTTTTCCCGGTCTCTATATTCCGTGAGTAGTTCCGGGAGACGATAACTTTCCTAGGTAAAATAGTTTGCACACCCGGACGACCTATATATTCCATTATTTTTTATACGGAAGATGCTGCTGCTGATGTGGAAGAATGCTTGAAAATGAAAGAGCAAAAATAAATGTTTACGCTTGAACGGGGATTCGGAGAAACTTTGGAAATGGGAAACTAAGAGAAATTCTCGCTTCTTTGTATTTCCGGTTTTGTGGGCTTGATGACTTTGCGCACACGACTCTGTACACATGGCCCGACCGAGTCACACGAGCACTACCCGAGTGTGTGACCCAGCCAAGAATTTCCTCTCTCTCTCTCGCCCTTCTTCTCCTCCACTCTCCGGCAGAGTCGAGTGTGTGTATTTTTCCTTCTCTTCCCATGTAAGCCTCCCCCATATACAGTCTCTTGTTTTGTACTCTCGTATCTCGAGAGATGAGACAAGCACCTAGAGAGCTAAAGAAAAAGAGGGAGAGGGGAAAACGAAGCTTGCAGTGCGGATCACCAGAGTTCCAGAGAACGGCGAGGTCCTTCAGGCTACGAGCTTCAATGTTTTTCTCTCTCCGCAGATCCTCCCGTTTCGTACCCAGGCTGATTTGCTCTTGCTCAAAAACGCTGTACACTATTCTACACCTCGCCTCAAAAATACGATAAAAAGGGCTGATTTCTAACAAGTTTGTAGAAAAACTGACTTTTCTGCTAGAAATTCTTGGGCTGGAGTGTTTGGATCCGCTCAATGCGTTTCATCAGGGGATACCCTTGGAATTTAGGTTTTTTTTTGCTGTTTCTTGATTAAAATCTCACGTTATTTTGTTTCGGTTGTTCGCGCGTGGACATTCGGCTGAATGAAAAATACTTGTTGATCATTTTTCTGTAATCGTTAAAAAAGCACTTTTCGTGGGATTGTCGTTCGTCAATAATTATAGACGAAGAATTCTCGTGACCATTTACTCGCAGTTTTTACTGAGATCGCCCTCTATTTTTCTTTATATCATCGCTGCGAAGCTCGTTACATTTTGCATTTTTCATTATTATATAAATTAAACTCCTCAGAGGAAACAAAAGAGAGAGGCGCAGATAGAGGGAAAGAGCATTGTAGTAAAGTGCTTTGGTTCCACCGAGAACTACCCAGGGGGCTTGTAATTTATATTTCTCATTCACCTGCTTAGCTCTCCGTTTTTTTTCCTCATCGCAGTAGTTAAAAATGGGTCAAGCATATTTTTCTTTCCCTTCTCTCTCTCGCACCTTCATCCCTCGCGTTGCCTGCTCCGCGGTGTCAAATAAGAGAAAAAAACGAGACGAGACAGTCTGAAAAAATTGACAAAAAATTGAAAAAACAAAATTTGCGAATATTGACGAAAACAGAAACGTTAATCAATTTCATCCAAATCGATAAATTACAATGCTGCGGGGCTCGAAATGTCGGTTGCGATATTGCGCTAACGCGGACTACGAAACGAGCAACGAAATTGCGCCCTCGTTGGGTACACGGTTCAATTTTTACTGCCCCCATTTATTTCTTTTTCAATTATTCATTGTTCCTGCGAATATTTTCGAGGATGAAGCTGAATTTTTGGCTAGCCGCTGCACATCGCTGCGAGCGGTCCCTGAACGAGCATATTGACCTCGTCAGGCTGTTTAACTCTGTAGATCGGCGAAGCCACAGACAGGCACGCATGGCATTGCTCTCGGTAGATATTTCGTTGTCAATATCGTTCGAACATCCGCGTCTGAATAGTCGTGCCCGACGAATATCATCTCAGGTCGAAATTCTCATAAAAATGTTTTTTGTACATGCGGCGCCGCGACGCGAGTGGATGAAGAAAATTGGAAAACTGGGAGATCACATGTCTGACTACTTTTTCATCCATATACATTTTTACCACTCAAATATATTGTATCCGACGAATATACTCGCGTGAAAAATTGATAAGAGTGTTTTCACTTTTTGACGGTTTGATAACGAAAAATATAGAGTCCGATAGTGTTTGCGCCAATCTATATAAACAGTTGAGCTTCGCCAATGTCGAAAAAAAGAGTCTGTACTTTTATGTAGATAAACATGTATCAGGACGTGCACAGAGATCTGTATCTTTCGGTGCTACAGTAGTAAGAGAAAAATCGCTGCGTATACGTTCACGTATAACGTTAGCTAGTGAGTGAGTTGTTTTTCTGATGTGTGTTATTTTATGCGGCTATCCAATTACTTCGTGAGTACCAGTGGGAGGATCGAACGAGCAGGCTCATGGAACTGTACGATATATATCGTTCCTTCTCCATTTCTCTCCTTTTTCTACATACATGTTACCAATGGAAAGTCCATATCTATGTATGTCTGCACATTCGCCAAACATATCCATGTATATTTCAACCTTGTACCCTCTTTTCGTTGGCTTCTTTTTCCTCTTCTTTCCTCCTCCGTCTTGCTCACCTTTCTCGCGAAAATTCGGGCTGGTTCGATCGACAGAACACGAGAAAAAAAAAACTCACTCGTTACTCAGGTATACTCCGCCGATACCAATCTTTCGTATTCGCACACGACCACAACGTATTTTTAACAGTTTTACGATACTCTCGATCCTTGTACCGTACGATCCGCTTTTATTAAGCTTTCCATTTTCATTGCGTGTGTAGAGAGATTACTTAACGTTTCGTAATGGAACATCGAGAGTTACAAACAATTTTTAAATTAGTTTCATTAGTTATGGAATTTTTTTTATGGTGTTTTTTTTACCAACAGCAAAAATGGAAACGGAAACTTCCGCATGAGGTATCGAGTGCGTTCGCATCCTGTAATCAGGACATTTGGAATTATTTCGTAAAAGGTGCTCCGTTGACCCCTTTTGAAGGACAGAACCGAATGGATTTCGTTGAATTATTTATTTCAATTCTCATGCCATTTGTTAACTTTTCATAAATTTCCTAAAATTTGTCGCAAAAGTAATTGCTACGTGACTGGATTTATCTCGGTAATTAAGTTTTATGATTTTTTTACGCGCCAGATAAAAGAGTCTGCGCGCAGCGAAACAGTACTACTTCGTATATTTTTTTTAATAAGAAAAACAGGGCTGTGTATTCGTACGTATACGTAAGAGAGGATTTATGAGATTTTGAGAGTTTTGGTATCGTTGCACGAGCTGTTTGTTTTTACTATGTTGATAACGATATGTGTTTACGAGAAGAATTGGCAAAGGGGTTGTTACGAAATGTATTATACGTGTAGATATCGAGCGAGTGCTGTCGCGGGACGTAGGCTTCCTGCGGCGCATAACTTTCTGCGGAGGATCGTGTCGCCTACACCTTTTTCGTTGCCAGCGGAGAATATTCGCCGCCGGGCGATACGGTCAATATTAGAGGAAAAAGCGGGACATTGAAAAGTTTATGGGATCGCAAGTGTATCACATATGGATATCTCCCTATCCATATATATTTATATGTCTCGTATAGAAACAACGCTTCATATCATATTTTCTCTGTATATTTTCTCTAGGACGCCAGGCCAAGGACGATAGTCCTTACCCTATTCTTTTACACTCTCATTTCTGGCTCGCTGTCGCATGATAGATCGAGAGGGTGCTTGAGACTGTAGCTCCGGTTTTATTACGACGTCCGAATCTCGTCGTGATCCAACGTAGTGATAAAAATGAGTCGGAACAGCATGGAGCTAAAGATAGAGTAAGACAAAGAGGAAATAAAGGAGCTAGTCTGAGTGTATGTGTGTGTGTGTGTGTGTGTGTGGGTGGAGGGGTTAAGAATTTTCAAGATTCTTGAACACCAAATCTCTTACAGACTTACCCCCAGGGAGGCGTTAGTTCAGTCCAGAGACTATAAAGATATCCAGCGCGTCTATTCCGAAGCTGGTAAAGTGCTTTCATCTCGAGCTACAGTCTTGACAACTCAACTCAAACTACGAAACCTCCTGCTGCATATTCTCGAGTCCCTATATAACTCTAAACGTGGGGTTATATGAAAAAATCGAAATTTCTCGTTTTGATGAATTTTTGCTGCATCGAGAACGCTTCGTAGCTGTGGAATGATTCCTCGCGACTTCTCGTTGATCGCCCGCTCACGATAAACATCCTTCAGGTGCACCAGCTCTCGCGTGCTTGAGTGAAAGATGAATTAAGGAGCAAAATTGAGTAAAACAAAAGTTGTAAAAAATAGAAGAATTGAGAAAACATGAGCCAATATTGAAAAGTCGGGGAAACGCGATGGGATGAAATTGCTTGTCAGGGAAAAGACGCGCTTCTGCTGCTGCTGCTGTGCATCTCGAGGATCTCGACCAATCGAATCTTCCTCCTCTCGCGGTTCCTTTACCCTGACAAACTTTACTTGCCTTCGATATCCTCCCCTCCCATCCACTGCATACGCCTACACTCCACTAATCGATATTTCTAATAACGTCGCGGAGGACCAATATATATACAGGAATTCGTCTATAGATTTTATGATACTCCACATACTCACACGTGATACTCTCACGTTAGTTATTAGCGATCCTGGCGTATTACTTTCAACCCCGAAATGAGATTTTTTGTCTCCCTTTTCAGCCTCGATATTCTGTATCCCTNATTTATTCTGATTCTTATGACCAGAAAACGAATTAAATAAAAATATGCATTTATCAGAAATTAACCTCCTTATTTGGAAAGAATAAATATTTCTTTGGATTCAATAACAAAACGTATTGAATTCAAAGAAATGTATTACAATATCCTTTTTTATTACTTTCTAATAAATCATTTATTTAAAAAATCAACGCCAATTAACTGTTTTCTTTGCAGTAAATAAAGTTTTATTTATTCTGAGGCATATAAATAAAAAACGATTCAAATAAAATTTTATATTTATAACAAATAAACCTCGTTATTTGAAAAAAAGAAATATTTCTTAAAATTCAATAAATAAGTATTTAATTCAAAGAAATTTTTTTTAAATATACTTTTTTATTACTTTTTAATAAATCATTTTTCTGGGTGTAGTTGATTTTTATGTGTCGTCGATTCGACGACGTAGCAGCGGATGAACTTTTATCATATTTTGTCCTCACTATCAAGTTTAAGGCAATTTCTTCATTATTATGTGGAATAGTGTTTTTTTTTTACTTTTACGACCTCGGGATCGTTACAATTTGTGGATAAAACGAAATTATTGTTTCAAAATGATTGATATATTTTCTTGAGTGTCTAACATAATAGTAGAAATAACGCTCAATCCATATTTTCCATGGTTCTGTCAAAACAGTCAGTTCGCAGTTAGAAACGAAATTATTTGGTAATTTCTCTTTGTGGGTTACAAACTAACTGCGGTTGAATAAACCTCAGAAGCAGAGGGAAAGGGCATGTTCGTAAAGTTGACCATACGGTCCGAATTTGCCTCTCGACGTCTTGGTGCAAAATGCATGCGGAGATACGGGGCTTCTATATATTTATAACGTGAAAACCGTGTATGTACATTGTGTTACGTACATACGCTGTACTCGGGGCTCGCGTTATGAAGAAAACGGTGAATGACGTTGTTCACATTTACTGAAACAAGTATTTTGAGCACATAGGTGTGCGGGCTTAGTGCGAAGAGTCTTACACTTTTCGTTATCAGTTGATGCATAAAAAGCTTTTCCTCCCTGAATATCTCTCTCGCTCCTTTACCCCTTTTGCCCTCCTTCTCCCTCCCTGCCTCTTGCACAGACTCTTTTTCTTGCATGTACCATCGCGTCTTTTTTTTTTTTCTCATGACCTCCCGTCGAACGCCCAATGTCGCCGCATGCACTCTCACTCTTTGGCCGCCTCTGCGCGAGCACCCTCGGTCTCTTGAATACTTTATACATCCACGTGAGCTGCTCACACACATATACGGACACCCTTCAATCCATAAACTACCTCGATTGCACCAACTGCACGAACTGCACGTACTTGGATACACCAAACGAGCTAGACCGCCGATACGTACGTCGTTGAATACCATCCTCTCTTTTTTTACATATATATACGGTTTTGCACACTTGTGTGCACATGTGTGTTACGTATGTATGTACAGGGTATACCAACGTAAGTTTTGCATCTCGTCCTCTCTATCATCTCTTCCATCCTTGCTCCAATTTGGCGCTACACCGCGTATACATCTTTTCTACCACCTGCTTGCCAAACGCCTCTGAACCGATGGACCCACTGGAGCATTCGCCTGTATATACATTCTTCGTGTACCATTTTTACTCTTGCAGCCTTCGTTGGATAAATTTGAATACATTGGAAGAAGCGTATGCTCGTGGCGAATTTCCAACCAGACATCGAATCTGTAGAGATCCGGCAATCGAGTATAACTCTGTTCCATTGGAAATTCCACGGTTTTGATCAATTTTTTAAATTCAATCAAACATTTTTTTTATGTGGGTATTTCGCGATTTTTTTTTTCACTAGAACGCGACTTTGGAATTTTTCGACTTTATCGACGACTTCTGCCCAGAAAGTGAACGAGACTCGATCGCGAGTTTGAACAACGTCGTTTGAACGTTATTTTTCGTAATCGAATTATAAGTTCATTGCTGATGAGACAACGTATCGAGGCGAAAGACAACGGTGACTGAAATTTTCTCACGAGTCTCATTAATCGTTGAACATTTCGTCAAGCCTGGATGGGGCCTTGTGGAAATAGCTCTAGTGTGCGAAAGCTGCAGATAAGATCGTAATTTAAATCCGATATCGAAGTCTCTTGCACCTGCTGATGGTGGATGCTGTGTAATCGAAAATGCAAGAGAGAGATAGGGAAAGAGCGAGACGAACGGAAGGGGAAAAGGAGGGAGGGGGGGGGGAGGTAAAAAGCTAGGCTGAAGTCTTGCGGGCGAAAGCTCTTAGGTCGTTCCACTATCCTTCGAGAATGAGGATCGTAAAATTGCTCGTAAACAGACCACTTATTTTCCTCTTTTTTCTCTTGCAGCTTCATTCCTACTGTACGTTTTTTCATCAGAGCTTTTTCCACACTTTTTTCACTCCTTTTTACTCCTCTCTCTATAAATATATCTCGTCTATACCTTCAACGCTCTTGAGTCTCTTGATTCGACAGACCGTAATTAGAGATTTACTCATCTTCTTAAAAAACTACGTCTCTCGTTGGAGATCGTTATTCGTAAACCCTCTGCTCTCTGAGCTTTTTTTTTCTTCATCAACTAAGTACATGATGATAACGGCTTATGCTTTTTTTTTTTTATCAAAATTCCTTGTATTTATAACTCGACCATCATCGCTTCAGAGCAATGTCTCTTCAATTTTTCCATCCACACTTATACACACACGCTTTTACAATGCGTGCATCGCGTGGCATTTACTCTCCAACCATGGGGATCCTTCAGCCTCGCGTATATACTCGAAAAAGTAAATCCTCGGTACTTTGCTCCTTTGCCTATAGAGATTATTATCGAATGGTTTGAGTGCAGCTTAATTAATCGTTTAACGTTTCCTGCTTGTGAAAAATACTCGGAAACGTAATGAAGGAAACTCTTGAACCAAACGGTTGTAATTACGAGCGATAGGCTGAAAAATAACGTTGTGTGATATAATTTTTGAACATTTTTCCGAGTGATTCCATTGCCATCAACTTTCTCATTTTTTCTGTTGAAAAAATTTACCTCAACAACGCGATTTTTTTTCAAAATATCGTTTCGATAATTGTCGGTGAATGTCGTTCAACGAATGAGAAAAATAAACAATCAGAATTCATTCATTTTCGTAAGATTTATGCGGACCTACTTCTCCAACTATTCAGGACTCTGCTGGTTTCGCGCTACAACGAGAGATTGATTGGTAGCGCGATCATAAGGCTGTACCAACGCGCTGCAGCGCTATAATCTTTCAGAAGCATCCTTGGGAGCGATGAAGTCAGAGCATGTGAAATTAATAATAGTATTTCATTTGGTTGGTACGAACAGACGTATTTGTATGTGCATTCGCATTTATATATGAACCTGGACATGCTTACTACTCCGGGTTTCTTTGTGGTTATCATTAAACATGATTCAGAGAGTAGCGAGATGCATTATTCAGTCAGATTTACCATTTCAACGATGATGGGAATTAATGCAGTGCTTGATTCGTTCTAGACGAGTGCATATACGTGTAAAGTTCTCAGTGGTTTTGTATCGGTATACGCGATACGATAGAATTTCGTGTTTCATTGCTCGGAACGAGTTCGCGACGTACTGTCGTTTCACTTATTTGAATAATTATTCATTTATATACGCGAGTAATAAAATTAAAATAGGATTGAAAAAGGAAAGAGAAAGTACATCGCGCACGCGGCAAGACGACTCGTCATTTCGAACTTTGAATCACAGTTTCGTGTGCTTCGAGAATCGGAACTAACAAGTTTGATGAGGCTTGACTATTGCCTCGAGGGGTTGGTGCACCCCTTAAGAAACAACAAAAGTGCCAAGTAATCCTCGAAAAGCCAATTTCGTATGTATATCGACGTATACGTTTCCTGCTCCCCTCTCTCGCGGAACATAATCCAATATTATTTCGATTTGTTATTCGTGGAAGAGCATCAAGACTTTTGCTAATAGACTTGAGATTATTTTTCGATGAAAAGCCTCACGAGGTAGCAAAAGCTTCGCGAAGGGTGCAAATACTTTTGCACAAACGCGTTATTTTGTTCGGCGATAAAAAATACAGCTGACGAGACTTCCGCATGTAGTTTGTCTCGTTCATTTCGTCTCTATGTTCGTTGCTTCGAATATCAAGTTATTTATTAATTCATATCAGATTATACTATGCAGGCGATTGCTGCTTCGGAACAGAGACGCAGCGCGCGCGAGCAAGAAAGAGCGATAGTGGAGCGATAAATACACAAATCTGACACGTCAATTCACTGGAAATTAACGATAGAATCAGACAATGAAGCGATTTAGACAGCAGAAGCCAAGGTTCAGCCCAGAACATTTCACTTCGCTCTTAGTTTCCGGGGAACGGAAATATTAAGCTATAAATACACGTTAGCCAAAACGATCGATTGCTACATGCCTGTCGCGCGATGACAATTGAAACGCTACATCCTAAATCAGAGAAACAGAAAGACGAAGATAGCCAGCAGATAACGAAAGCGTGTGTCTGTCGCGCTGTATGAAGCAGCGAGAGGGACATACAGCGAGAGATTGCAAAGCAAGTAGAGCCCGGCAGAGATTCTGGTAATGCCAGAAACGTGGTGCGTTACACACGCGCTAGTTTCCCATTCTCCATATACGATTACACGACAATATACGCGTGTATATCCAGTGTATTCTCTACATACAACTATAACTCCGGTTAGTATGTTTCTCCCGTTATGGGTCACGCGGAAATGGCGGCATGATTACGCGGCTGCTCATTGTTTGCCACGCTAGGCGAGTGCATCCCATATGCACGATCCTCCCATCCCTTCCTATCTTTCCTCCTCCCCTCCCCCCCCCCTCTCTCTCTCTCTTTCTCTCTCTCTAACTCTCTCGCTATGTCATGTCCCTGTTCGTGCACCCCTTAGCAACCCCTTACAGCATTAACCAAAACGCAAGCGCATTGAAATTAGTTGTGATTTATGCGTTGTACGACCGACCCTGGCATTCTCCACGTTTCCTGTATTCCTCTCTCCCGAATGCGCGTCAATGTGTTTAAGAATTACCAACACACGTATACGTCCATTTGAAATTTCACTCTTTGTCGCTTTCCCGCACTCTTGCTGCTTACGCCCACTACGCTGTACTTGTCTTGGCGTTAGGCATAACAGTCTCGCGCTAATAAGCCACCTTCGGCCAAGTGAGTTCCTCTTCTTGGCGCATCCTGATCGGACTACATTTCCTTTTTTTTCTGTTAAGGATTAAAAAAAAAATACTACGAAGAATTGGTTGGTGCTTGAGATAATTGTTGAATTATTTATCAGCTTATTAGTGAAATAGTTGATTTTTCTATTTTCGATCAAACCGACAGCTCTACGACTCCCACAAACTGTAATTTACTTGTATTCCGTCAATACGACGATACGCTCGCTTTAGCAAGATCCAATTGCTCGATTACGTTGACCGTGCTCTTTCTCTTAGACCAGGAGATTAACTATTATCTGCGTAGGTGGACTGGTTCTCACGACGAAGCCTCTGGTGATGGTAAGCTCGCTTATAAACACACATCCGATCGATGAATCCCCCTTCAGATCGTGACATTCAAATATTGGATAAATGTCGAAACGTGGAGTTGAATGGATTCACGTTATTTTTGTCTCGGTCGAATATCGAATCTACTTCCTCATTCATCGACTCTAAAATATAGTTTGGGTGTCGTCATTGGACAAGGGCTTATTGGGCTTAAAGGAAAAGTCCTCATTATTGGGTTTAGCTTATCAGGACCGGGCCAGGACTTTGACATTGCGCGTTCACACTCTGCTCTGTTTTCGATTAGAATTCTAATCGTTCCCTGCAATCGTAATGTTCCTGACCAGGTGCTGCACCATGTAGACGTAGAAAAAATTCATATTGCCACTGATTCTGCATCCATTAAGGACTCACCATCATCCTTCCCGTTATTAACACCGTCTTTGTTCTTTTCTTGCGCTCGTCTCGTGAAGACTCACCGCCCGAGTCATTTGCGAAATTGACTGTTAAACGCCACAAAAGTGGTTCATTATTCTGCAACCACTTTCGGCCACGACCGAGTAAAAGGACGAAGAAGAAATGAAGGAATTTGCGGATAAAGAAATCGAGTAGGAAAAGTCGAGGTGGGTGTGGGCTACATCGAGAAGAAACGCGCTCGAAAGCGACTACGGGCTTCCCCCGTGTTCTACAGCGAGTCGAGAGGAATATAGAAGTGTTTTTCTCCGGCCATAGAATATTCATTTCCAGCAGGTGAGCACAGGCTTGCACACCCTTGATTACTCGACAACTTTACTCTTACCACGCCATAGCTTCCTATTTTCTACTTCATACATTCCTACGTATATTTGTGCTCAAAGTCAAAATATAAATTTACTAAAAAATTCCATTTCTATTCGTTTTTCCAAATTTTTGTAACAATTTTAAAATCGGACGATAATTCGAGTCAATATTCTGATGTGCTTTTGTAAATAATTCGAAAAAATGATTCGGACTCGAATTTCTATATTTCCGAGGTAAATAAATTGATGAAAAAACTTGGGAAAATATTTTTTAAAAGTGGCAAAATTTAGCGTTTCGGAATGTTGACGCGAATTATCGCATGCACACGGTTTTCTTCTTTATACAACAATTTTTGCTGTTATCCTGTGTATTTGCTGGTGCCGAGCTTAGCAGTTTTTCTTTTCTGGTTCGACGCCAAAAAATGTGATAAAATTGTGGAAAAGTGGGATGCGCGGGCGAAAAAGCGTAAAGAAGCAAGAGTTGCGTTGTCGAGAAACACCGCGAAAAATTTCTCCACACGGCTCGCGTCTTTTTCTTTTTACCTTCTGCTTTGTTAGCGCGTTATATGCTTAACGTTTTTCTTCGCACCACTCGGTCTCGTTCATCTTTTGTTTTGAACCTTTTAGATAATGCACCGAGTCTGCTCTATACATTCGCTCGCGTTGTATGTCGATCTTTCGAAAAATAACCGCGAGGCAGTGCTCGAGAAACGCCGCGGAGCGTGTGTCGAGCGAAAAAAAATTTGCGGTGATGCGCTCATCGAAAAAGAAATATCCGGAAGGATACACACGTGCGATACGACCGAGCGGAAAAAGAGACCCAACGACAGAGCGGGTTATAAAAAACAAAATGTTTCGATACTTCGCCCCAGTGAGCTCCACGAGCGTCGTCGACAGAAATAGTATTGATGTATCGCGATGCTCTCTCTATAAATACAAATACACGAGCATACATGTACATCGCTGAATATATCACGAGGCGAATATCGTTTGTACTCCAAGTCAGAGGGCTGCTATTTCACAACTTTTCTTCCTATGAAATCTGATGGCGTATTCGTCTTTGTGACAAGTCTCAATCGATATACGCATGTTTATCACTCGGCAGATATGTTTATATAGAAAAGTTGAATCGAGCTGACAGTATCCTCCTCTTCCTTTCGTATTCGACGTTTGTCTTTCAAATTTGATGCACATAAATTTATTCACGAGGCTTTTATACATTTATGTACCCAGATCGATTGATATTCTCGACCCTCGTTGTTGCGGTCCTCTCATCTATGGAATAATGTGCGCAATATTTATATCGAATATACGATCTCGCCTACAGAGGACCCATTCTTCGCATGCATGTTTAATGCATAACTACACACTCGCGTTGTCCTCTAGAGCAGCCAATAAACGTACTCGTGCATTATGGGCAACTCGCACGGAAAGTTTCTTAACTCGATTACTCCCGGAGTTCACTACACAAGTGGAAAAATAGCTTTTTACCCGTTGTTTCCATTTAACGAATGATGATCGAATAATCACTTATGGGACATCGACGCAGGTTGTTATTGCGTCAGAATTTTATCATTTCGCGAAAAAAGAAATTAAAATTTCAAAAATAAATTAAAAGCTTATAAAGTTCTTGTCCTGCGATCATTTTCCCTTCGCACTTTCTTTCCGCGTGTCTTCCTTCTTTGCCGCCACATGGTGCCAAAGAAGAATCGTGCAAATTCTTGAGACGAAGCAAAAATAAAAAAAAAAAGGAAGCGCGAAGAAAAACGGTGTGACAATAGAGCCCACGCGACCCGAAGACGTGAAAGACCCTAAAGTCATAGAGAGGCGAACTCACGTGGGCGTGAACTTTCAGGCTTGAAAAAAGGTGAAAAAAAAGAAACATTCTATGAAAAGGAAAGAGGAAGAGGAGAAAGATTCCGAGTAAAAGGAAATTCTGTGATGTTTGACGTTGCGCAGGAAGCTCATAAAAGAGAATGTAACGAAAGAGAATGTGGGGATTGTGCGAAGGCTTCGCTTCGAAATTCATATCGAGTCTTTTTTCATTCTGGACTGAGTATCGATTTACCAACTAAAATTTATATTCTTATTATTAAATTTATCAAGACTTTGGTGCGAACGTGAAGCAAACCTGAACATTTGATTTCTCATGAAATTTATTCCAAAAAAATGTTGATACATCAACAGTTTTTCGTGCATCGAAAATTTCGGTAAAACTTTGCAAAGCTGCGTTCTCAAACGCGCTTGTGAATTATTTTTTGTCAAATTCTCAAATCGCAATAATTAGTGAGAATTTTTTTTCGACAGAAACGTTGAAATTATTCGTACGTGGTAATTGCGTAACTAGCAAATAATTATCGCTCATGTGTTTTTTACATTCCAGAACGTCGCAGAGATGGTGTGTTGATAAAATAATAATTGAATGTTGAATAAAAAACTGCGTGGGGGAGGCGCCAATGCTAAAAAGCGCTGGAAAGAGGAAAATATATTGTTACTCATGTGTACGTACAGATATTGCAAAGGTAGTGCATAAAAAGTGGTGCAAAAAGACGCGAGAATGTGCGATAAAATGGAAGCGCGGATGAATGGGATGAGAAAGCCGGAAAATGAGTTGGCTTCTTTTCTCTTGCTCATGAGCTTCTCTTTCTCTTTCACTTCATCTCGTTCTTTCGTTTCGTCGAGTTTTCCATACTGATTCTGGCTGACGTTACGACAATCTTATACACCAAGGCTCGTGGAGGAATTCATTTCAATGAATTTGCATTCTAAGGAGATAGAAATTCGCCCATCACTTTTTACATCTCGTCGATCCCGGTCTCGCAGCCTCCATCTCAAGCTGCTTTAGCATCATGGCCGAGCGAAGAGAATATTACGCTCGCGCGCTTACAACGCCAAGAATCTAAGTTTTTTTCTTCACACTCGCCCCTGCATCCCTTGCCACGCTCTAGCCAACGTCTCGTACCCGCGTTTCGACGTCCTGCACCCACGCCAGAGCGATTTTACGATCGAATGACAATTTTTATTTAATCGTAGTTAATTGGTAACCGGAAAACCTTCTCGTTCGCCGGATCTTCCAATCTCTTTTGCATAACGAATCTATATTCTACGTAAACGAATTATTCTCATCGCCCCTTTATTTCCCTTCATGAAGAATCGCGAAAGTGAATTAAATAGCTTCCACCAAATCTCACCGCAATTCCGAGCATCTTTTCATGTTAATGTTAGTGCGAGCTTTTGTTCTCTTTACCTTCAGGCAAAGAGAAACCAAACCAACGACAGAATTCCCAATTCACCCAAAGTATTTACAGTTTTTACCTGTTAAGGTATCTAACTTTGGGCTTTAAAACGCATTGCAAGTAATTTTCAAAACCAGCAGTTAAAATTTATTCAAAAAGCTTTTATCGAGAAAACAAAAATCATTTCATCAAAATTTACGAAATTTCTAGTTCCTTCAACTATTTCGCTTTGTACGAAACAATAAACAAGTAACGTCACTTGAGCTCGAAGATTTAGCGCGAGCAGGCTCATCATTTTGATTGACTGCTGATTGTGTTTACAAACTGTTTGCCTGATTATTTTTAATCGTATCGATGGAAAGAAAAAATTGTATGGGTATAGAATTTCGTGTATATGGAGAAGCGATTGAGTATGATATTGGGGACGACGAAGGAACAAAGCGCAACGAAACGAGCGTCTTGGCACGGCATATCGTCGATGCTGGCATCGGAGTGTGAGAGGGTTGAAAGAGCGTATTCTATTTTCCGGTCGAGCTAAACGATTTCGATAAGAGAACAGCGAAGAACGTTGAGTAAAGGAAAAAGGAAAAGGACCGAGCGTATGGATGGACTCGATGTGCGCTGGTAGGGTTTCGAAAAGGGTGAGAAAAAAAAAGATATTGTACTCTCGCCGGCGTCGTGTGTTTTTCTCAGTGAATGTATTGGTGTGTGTGTTCAAAGAGACAACGTTGGCGGTGGCATCGACGCGATTGAGGCGAAGCTTCCTCGATTCTTTTTCGGTGATGACCCCCTGGGGTGAATCTCCGACGTTGGAAAAGTTCCGTGAACATCAGAGCCGCTCGGACGAGCGAGCGATAAGTACGATCAAAGTTTTTTCTCCTCGCCTCCTGCTTTTTTTTCGTTAACTCTATATCCACAGCGATACAAGCTGCACTCACCCTCGGATGTTTCTTTCGACCGTACAATGACGAAAAAAATACTTTTATTTAAAAAATGCATCGTTACCCGAAGAATAAATGAGAAATTGATATAAACGTGTGATGGATTTATTTTATAATAATAAATGACAGACATTTTATAATTATGGACGATTGTCAATCTCATTTTCGGGTCAAGGTCGTTTCCTCGGGCACCCTGATTTTCTTTACAGGTAAAATAAAATTTATCGTTACTGTGGTTCTCGCCGAATCTTCGTGAAGAATAACATGGCGGATTACACCCTTGGCGCCAATAACGCAGCCGAAAATCTTTTAAATGGTTCGCTCCTTGAGGGGTTGATACACGATCTTTTGCACACACGTTTCTATATTCGTGCGAGTTTTCGGTTATGTAAATTGGAACGAATCGATATTTAGCAGCGACCTACCGACATAAACCCTTGCAAAGTTTAATAGAAACGAGAAGGCAGGCAAAAGCTCTAGTATGGGTTTCCGTGATGATAGGAGAGGAGGGGGGCGCCTGGTTAAAACAGGAAAGCAAAATTTGTGCGGTTCCCGGATACACAGCGGGAAGTACGAGGGTCAATCGCGTCAACGAAGCTTTCCAGTAACTATATTTATACACGTTTATGTGCGCACGGATGTACAAACGTATATATACACACGTTTGAGCGTGTGCGCTGTTAACCTCCCAGGCACAAGAGAGAAACTTTCGACATGGGAGCCCTTTAATAAGTTACGAGGCTTTGCTACAATGTGCTGGTCCCGCATAGGCTACTATACTCACTGAATTTTCACTTGCTCTCCTGCCGACCTCCACGGATGCAACGAGAAATACGCCGAGGGAAAAACTGTACGGCGACAAAGTTGAGCACCTAGCGATAGTTATATTCAAACAGCCCTCATATGCCTCAGGTAGAAATTACTCAAACGACTCAAAATTCACGTTACCTATTCGTGAATTGTCATTACAAACTTTCAACCACTCGGACTGAATAATTGATGGGAAAACGGATTAAAATCATAATTGTTGCCAAAAGGATGTCACTGATGGTTTGGAATTCGAAGGTGCATCCTTGAGAAAGAAAAGTTTTGCTTCGACGAACACGAAACGTGAGCACCCTCGGAGATTCACTCCTCCAGGCTGATTTATGGCATTTTTAATTCGTCCGATGGTTCGGTTACGAGAGTCTCAATTCGCTGCCAGTAGTAACAGTCAGCGATGGGTCAGACAAATGGTATTAATTAGTATTTGCTTCGGCATCGAACTCTCGCAGTCTATCTCTTCCTTGGATCAACTTTCTGTTGCGATGTAACGCACTAGATTACCGAGCAACGAATTAGTTCACTCAATTCGTTAGACTTAACGAGTCCAAGTCAAATCCTTAGAGAACTTGATTCTGCCGTTTGGATGAAGCAGCTGGATTCGTGAGTGCTTTAGTTTGAGTAATAACATTTAGAATTTGGCGCAAACCCCATGGCTGCAATGTACAAAAGTGCCACTAAGAATCCGAGCGATAACTTTACAACTATTTGACGAGAGCTAATTAAAGGAAAATGTTTCGTTTGCCGCGTGGAAAGTATTCAAGACAAAGCTGCGCATGGAACGTACTTCCACCTCACCATGTGCTAATTACCCCAAAGCAACGCCGTACTTCTCGTACCCCTGCACTCTTTTTCTTTCTCTCTTGCTCTATTTATCTCAACGTTCGTTTACCTTTGAAACCAGACTCTGGTTAATTTGTTAAAATGCTGTGCCGGAAAGCTTTTATAGTCTACTTCGAACGTTGAAATTTCATGATACTCCGCAATAATAAGGAGAAAAAATATGTCTGGATCTCGGATTTTTATCTTTTTATTAAATTCGTTGATACCTTTATGCACGAGCTCACGATAATTACTCCAGTAGCTTTTTACTGTGCACATACATTCATATTTATATTTTTCAGACGCTATGTTGCTCTGACTTTCTGCATAAACAGATTTCATTTTTTTCTGCATCGTTTCGTGCTTTCAATCTCTTTGCTCGATTCCGAGGCTTCCTAATATTTCGTATTAAAACGTAACTAAGGATCTCAGAACTAAAATTTCGTGAAATATTTCAATCGAAATGTCGTGAGCTGCTTCTCGTTGATGTCGGTGGTTGAATTTGCGTTTTGTCGCGTCAAATTGAAAGACCAGCACCTTCTATTTTCAATTAGGAATATTTACGTTTCACCGAGAATTGTTGAAAGTCTCGAGAGAGGTAAATTAGGAAAATCATCGTACTCGGCAAGTTGTTTTCAATTGCAGCATGAATGTTTATTTTCAATGCCCTGCCATACGCTCGCCAATGAGAAGCTTCCTCAAAGACTCGCATTTATTCGAAAGGGAAACGAATCTAATAAAAAATTATTACCAACGCAGTTTAGGTTTTTGTAGAGATTTTCAAGCGAGCCGGGAAGAGAGTGTGTACTCACCAGTGGTTATACTAATTTGGGGACAGGAGTGTGCTCGCGAGCGACAGAGTCGAGTATATTCACGCAACTGTGCAGTGTAATTATATTTAGCCTCTCTTGTGCACTACCAGAAACCAACCCTTATGCTTCTGCTTCTCTTTCCACCGCACCAGGGCAAACCCTCCTGCTGCAAGTTCATACGAAACCTCGAGAGAGGTCACTATAATAAACGGGGCGATATCACATTTGAGGAAACGTTGCATATGAACGTAAAAAATTACACGAACTTCATGAATTAACTGAGACTGATCTCGCCGACATTTTCTGCATGTCAATCAACCTTCTTGGCCATCAAAACGCGATGATTTGATAATCAATACTGATATTTTTACTGCAGGCCTAACAATGAACTCATTTTTCCACTTTTGCTGATTTTGGCATTTTTTTAAATGTATTCAAATTTAATTTTTCGCCATATAAAGTAAATAATCTTTTCAAAAAAGCCTTCGAAATGTTTTGCAACAATTTTCAAGTCGAAATATTCAGTAGTTCATTTTTTGCAACAATTTTTGTCGCACTGGGGAGTCGCCGTTGCGACTATTTCGTAGAAGTCAATTTTTTTTTAATTTTTTGGGAGGAAAATTATTTTTCTCAATTTTCACAGTATTTATGCTGTTCCTGGACAAGGTTGTCGTGATAACTCGAAGGAGAAGGTTGTCGTGAAACATAAACTCCACAATTGGAGTACCTGTCGTTTTTTTAAGAATATTCGTTCATCCAATTATTTGGCTTTTAACGCAGACACTGGAATTAGGCTAAAGGGAGGGATCGTATCGTGGTAAATCTCTGGTCTCTTGAAAATCTACCTCTTAGTTCCAGATCTACACGATCTCCTTTATCCGTTACAGATTCTCATCCCAAGGCAAACGGGTAAATGCACTAGTGTTGGTCGTTAAAATCGAGCAAGAGAGAAAGGGAGACGGAGAGGAGCCCGAGTGAGTGACGGAATGTGTAAAGACGAAACTAGGGGTCGTGGTTTTGAAGATGCTAACACCCTCGTCGGACTGCAAAGCTTTCCGTGTCTCTTCTAGCCAAGCTTTTGGCCTTTATAGCGTATTCTAACGTTCGGAAGTTAATGTGGGGAAAGGGGTGCGGGTTTTACTGGTATCAAACTATCAACGTCAGAGATGTCTGAAATTAACACCGAATCGTGGAATACAGTGTACGCCCCTCACCAAGCATCCGTGTATTAGTCAGACGTGGCGCGTTTCTCTCCACATTTATCCAGCGATGCTGCTGCACGTGTCAGTGTACTATTTTGACGGAATAATTCCAAGAGATGCCCGTACCATTTTCCCGAGACTGAACCAAACTTCAAAACTATTCGCTCTTCAATGTGCCACGCTACGTTTTCGAGCTAATATTTCACAATCGAGTTTGAAATTCTCAAAACAGCAGCGTACACATTTGCGTTCCTACTTTTTTTTCCATACATTTTCATTTTTTTTTCTGACAAACTTTTGTTTTTTATTGAACAAAAAATTTTTTGTTACTTCAATTTTTCTCCGGTGAAGTAGGCGGTCTAAGGAAATGAGTGAAGGGCAAGGAAGAATGCTGAGGGGTCAAGATTTCCTGACTTTTGAAGCTCTGTAATTAAATAGGGCATGACGTCGTTGGTAGAGGTGGTTTTTGTAATGCACGAACTCAGCTCCGGATGGTAAAGATCCCCTGGAGTTTTCCGCGTCCATTCTCTTCCCTTTTTATTCCTTCCAACCCTTTTGAACCTTTCGTAAGTTTCCTTTGGCAGTCCAACACTTTTTTGTACATTGATGCTTTTTTATATTCATTACCGCTTCGCTCCTTCAATTTTTTCTTTCGTTCCCCTATCACTCTTTTCCCCTTTGTCTTTTTTTTTGTTTGCTCTTTGTTCCGATGCCAAGATTTTTGCTTCATGAGGAATGGCTCCTCACGAGCCGAGGGTCACCCAATTTTTTCTCTTCCTGACGAGGTTACCTCAATGGAAACTCAGTCAAGATCGTTCTTCTTGATTAACGCTCGAAACCCTCCGAAAAATGTTTAGTACGTGTTTTGACGCCCATCGATTGCTTGAGTTAAATTGCTCCGTTTCCCTATCGCAGAGCAAGGAGGTGGAATATTCATTACAGTAATAAAATGCCGGGAACTCGTGGCTCGTTCGTTCAACTACACCAGTGACATGAATTCGTTAACACGTCTGGCTTTTCAATTCGTCAATGTCAATTTTATTCAAATACGCGAGCTCGTTCTTGAGCACAGACAAGAGGAAATTTCATTGCTGTATTAACACGTTATTATAATGCAGATTTTGCGATCAATGGCAACTCAGTTATAAGTTGATGAAACTTTACACGTTCAACTAGTTTTTTCTCCAAATTTCTCAATTACTCTGGCATCCAGTTTCCAATGCTCCAGAGCAAACATTTGGCACTCGTGCATGGACGTTTTTTTTGTTGTTTTTTCCTTTTTCAACAAATAAATATTGTGTTGACTTTGGAAAGTGCATCGTTTTCCTTCCTCGGCCCTTGTGGATCCGACAATGTTTGAAATTCTCTCTATATATCGCTTAATTGCAACTTTTTCACTGGCTCTTGTGAGCCAACCGAGGTTCAGAGCAAATTTGGTCTTGGGCAAGATGACCCAGGACGTCGTCGCTTGGTTTCGTGTGTATACTATGGTCAAAGGCAACCGACTTGTTGGAACAAGCCACCGTTGGTCCTAACACGCTAACTTGGGAATGTCCCCAGTGATGAGACGCCAACGTCAGTGAAACCTGAATTGCGAGCTTCTGTACACTACAAATTTTACATCATCCACTATGCCCAGTGGCGAGGAATATATGCCACTAACCACACGTGAAATTAACTCAAATTACGTCCACCCCACATTCCACATAAAATCCTTTAATTTTTCATCGAAATTTTTAACTTCATGCTCTAATTACCATCCGTCAACATTCGCTTTATTCAGATCTGCTGTCAGCACGTCAAAAATTCCAGGTTTAATCTATTTTTATAATTTGCAATCAAGTTTCAAAAAATTCGAAAAAAATCAGTCGTTAACGTCCCGTAGATTCGGTTTAAAAATTTATTCTAATTTCCCACTTATCACGATCGCTGAAAAATCAACGTAATTTGACTTTGACCCACGCAATGTATTTCACATTTGTTTACTACAACGATTCACACATTTTCTCGTCGCTTTGAGCTAAAAAAAATGTTTTTTTATTCTGTTTCAGGTGAGTTGGATCTTTTCGAAAATTTCATGTATGTGTGGCATCGAAAGGTTTGTGACAATGATTCTTCGCTATCTACTGATTACTAATCATGAATATTTCCATATTTGATTGTTTTGCGAGTGAATTTTAGTTTGTTTAGATCTTGGAAACATTCGTATGGACTTGACCCTTGAATTATTCGTGTCAGGGTTGAGTTTTGAGGTTTTTTTATTTGTGGAATTTAAAAAGAGTTGAGATAGTGAGCAATCAATCGAAATAACTATACGAGTTATTCGGTCCGGGCGGGTCAATCGGACAGTCAGAGGTCATTCTCGTGTTCCATGTTCTCTCGATTGTCCTCGGGGAATTGCCTTGAATTTCTCGTCCTTTTCGCGGCCTCTTTTTCTGTAATCTCATTCGTTTCCAGTCCCAAAGGTGAATGTAGGATTGACCAGATGGATGTATTCTCGGAAATAAGAAAATCAAGAAGTAGGGAGAAAAAAAAATCACGAAAAGAGCAACTGCCTCGGGAGGTTTTTGCACTAGTCCTATCGACGTGATCGAAGACACGTCTGTGTGTTTGGTGGAACCAACTGTATCGAACGTACGAGCTGGATTCGACTCTTTCTTTTCGCGTCACGTCAATGAACTAACTCAGTGTTGTGCTTCCATTTCCAACGATTCTCACTTTGATTTTTTTTCGCCTTTTACGTCTCGCATGCACTGAGAGTAAAAAAACAAAAAGGAAGGAGAAGGAGGCTGAGTGGAATGGAAAGGAGAGATTGAATATCTGATAAATTTTACTTTTGTTTATTTCTTGGTAAACTGAAGCAGCGACGTTTCGGTATCAGCCACGTGCATGAGAGAAATAGAGAATCTTGGCGACTGTCCAGATGCAAGGACAAGCCGCACACGTTATATGTGGGTCATAGGCTGGATGGATGTGGCAACAAGATGTGTGATTCCTCGTACTCGTTCATTCCTGAAAATATACCTGCTGGAAACCCTGTCACTCTTCCTGATGTCCTTCAGACTAAACCAGAATGGCTGAATGTGAATTTCCCTTGCATGTGGTTCATCGACCTCAAAACTCGAATTTGGGTTGCAATGCTGATGAATTCGGAGTAAATGATGTTTGGTGATCAAAGTTTTTAATCGAGAACTTCCGAGTCTCTGAAAAAATGGAATTGTTGGAGAGAAATTTTTGAGAGACGTTGGAAAAATTATTCGGAATTTTCTTAAGACGAAACTCCCTTTTTTTTTAGTATTCCGCGGAGCTTTTTTCCGAAAGTGTGTCAAATTTTTTGATGGTTTTATTCTCGCTGGATCAAATATCCAAAGAATAGAAAATTGTGCGTTAATAGCTTGGGATTTGCTTGAAAAATGGGAGAGATATTAAACTGAGAAAATTTTCATCTCATTTTTGCAGTTTTAACGAGGCGAGCATATTATTTGAAAATCTAATTAAAAATTATGTTACCGAGCTTGTTGAAAAAAACTTGAAACTTCTGGTCAATCGTGTAAAACTAATACGCAGATATTTATACGGAAATTCGAAATGTTACCGCTAGAAGGTTGGGCAGGGAGAGTCAGTAACAGTTAATACGTGCTTGTCCTCTACCATCCCCATATTTGCATCAACCGTAGGGCTATGGAGAGGCTGGACGTGTATGTGGGCGAGAGAGCGAGACAGAATGAGAGGAGGAAGAGTTAGATAACTAAAGCTAGATCCCAGAGGAGCTCATGTCGTTCCAGCTAGCTTCCATATATCCTGATAGCAAAACCTTGGTGAGTTAGCTTCAGTTGCAGTGAAACGTGTCCTCCACCGCTGAACAGTTTGCTACTCGGTTTGCTGTTATATCAAGTCCGCAGTGTTTGTTAGACCGCTAAAAAAATTGTCCCCATTTGATTTTATTCTGCAATGTAGGTTAATTATCCCTCCTCCTTTTTCTCGTTCTCTCTTGTCGGTAAAACTGCGTCAGAATGTGATTAACCGAATATGGAAGCATTGCGACGAACAATTGAGAAGTCATTGCTGCAATGAAACAAATCAACGCCGAAGTTTGCGAAAGTTGAAGGCACGAGGAGAAAAATTTCATCATTGAATTCTCAGTCTCATAAAAATCGATCGACTTTTATTTCGGTGATCCGAGCGGTCACTCAATCTAGAACTTTGAGTTTGCACAGCCTCGTAGAATCGTTTGCTCATCTCTGATTGCCGATATCGGTATAGAGACATTGACGGATAGACAAAGAGGATGAGGACGAAGGATATGATATGTAGAAAGCAGACACACAGAGAACCTTTTTGCTCTTTGGCTTTTGACCTCTCACGCTCTTGGGCTCTCTGTACGTACTACCCTCTCAGCGTTATTTAATTTTCTCTTTCTTCTTTTACTCCAAGCTGACTTGGCACGGAGAATGCCAGAATTGGTCCGGTCGCTGAGCTTTTCTCGTGTCCATCCAGCAAAATTTCCTCTCGCTCTCTCTTTCTCTCTTTCTCTGTAGCTTTCATTTTTCCTTTTCCATCTTCTCACACAGTTCAATATCAATTTTTGCGTGCGAGAATATGGAATTCGAAATCGCGTTTGCAATTTTATTCTCCGGCGAGCTTTACGAGAAAAAAAAACGTGAATGGGAACAAAAAAAGTCTCTGCGTCGATGAGCTTTTTTAAAATTTAACTGAATCCATTTCCATAGCAAAAATCCTTCGAAATGTGATCTCCGAAATACGGAAACACACTCTCAAACGAAAAATTCCATTTCCTCTTAATTCGAGGCACATAAATTAAAAAAATTCCATCCCCCACCGTCACATTCGTTGATAGCCCAACAAAAAAGAGATTTTTACATTATTCGGATGAAAGTAGTTGCATATCGATTTTTTTTGCTTCCTCAACATCGACCCTTTCCGTATCGACAGCCTTTCGATTTTTCTCATATTTCAATAATCATCAGAAAGCCTCAGGGATTGATGGAACCGTTATCCACAAGATTATAACAATTTTCCAGAAATTTAATGAAAAGCCAATCCGGGCCAATTACATTTGCCATGAACGGGATGCGATCAACGTCAAATGAAAGTTGCGCCCATTATGAATTCTCTTCGCGCTCGGGTCGAAGGGGAAGGGGTCGGGTTACCTTTTTTTTTCTCACACCGATGGTTCGTCTGACTTTTCGTGTTCGAGTAACGTTGGAGAGTTCCATTAACATCGGGTCGAAAAAGCTTGGCGCAAAAATATGGCTGTCCAGCCTGTAAAACAAAAGCCAGCGAATAAAATGAACGGCAAAAAAGAAAAGAAAGAAGAACGTCGTCTTTTCCTTGCGTCTTCCATACCTTCGCGTTCTCATCTCTGTTCGAAACCCCCTGACGTTGTCGCTACGCTCTCTATCCTCCGTTTAATACGCTTTTAATGAAGAAACTAACGACTTTAATAAACGCGTCATTAATTACTGCGTTCTCGTGAAGAAACGCCAAGGTAATTCCGTCCGATAAGACTTTTATGCACTCCGTACCGAATATACGTATTGTGATGGCGAAAAAAAGGATCAAGAGCTTTTGCCTCCAAGTTACTATGACAATAAAAAGACAATGAACAGACTTACGTTGTTAGCATTTTCGTGCAACATTGAAATCTGTACATAAATTCTTAGGCCACTGCAAAAATTATACCGAGTTTATTCCAAATTTATTTTCAACTGACTGAAGTTTGTTTATTGTTCAATTCACGATGAATCATGAATAATTTGATTCTTCAGTTTAACCTCTGCGTTTTAACACTTTTGTTAAGAACTCCGAATGCTCTGCACACTCGCGCCATTGACTTTTGCTCAACGTCGCAAAATCCTGTCCATACAAACGTTTCATCTTAACGATAAAGTTCAAGGGTCTGTGTCGTGAAAAACGATACAACCTCGCAATTGCTTATAAATTTAATTTAACGCGTCAAAGCCTCATTTCCATCGTAAAACGATTCCTTCTCGTTCCTGATGCTTCGAAGTCACAGATGAGATTTAATAAAAATTCACTCGCGTATCCAGAAAAAGTTCCATGTGAACAATCCACATTTCACTCCGTATTCAGAAAAAGTTCCATGTGAACAATCCACATGCAAAAATCAATTTTTTTTGCGCTTTTTTCGCGAGCTTGTTGATGATTGCAGTTACAGAATTTTTGTTTATAGTTTTGCCGGAAAAACGGATGGGTCATCCTTTGAGGAACAGTTCCTCAAATTACGATGTGCAGAATTGTAATGGTTGGTTTTTGTTATGAATACACAGTACGTTTTGATGAGGATTTAGAATCGAACGATGATGCTAACAACTCTCGGGGATCATGGGTTTGGTTGCCGATTGCGGTGAACGAGCATTTCGTCACTGCGAATTTGAATTACTGGCTTTGATGGGAAGAGAGAAATAGGGAACAGAGAGCAGGAAGAATAGGTAGAGAGAGAGAGAGAGAGAGAGAGAGAGAGAGAGAGAGAGAGAGAGAGACGAAGGGCTGATTTTAATGCAAATGCACATGAATTAATCATATGGTATGCCCAACGGCAGAGGCAACAACGTTTGTTGCTGTCGGATATTCAACCGAACAATCATGCGAACTGCAACCTTTTTAAATATTTCCCTATAGTCTCTCGGTTGTTCTCGCTTGCATGGGCCCCACACGAGCCATATTTCCCTCAACCCAAGTTCGATGTGGAAAGACTAATTAAATTTCAAAATCCCCATTGTACTGGTTTACCGCGCTGCTCGCATAGTCGAAACAGTCACGTGTTCGAATTTTCTTCTCCCTCCTGTTTCCTCTCTCCCCCAGCCTTTCGCCAAACTGCCTTTCCCAGCCCTTCGTCGCCCTCGTCTCTTCCCTTTCATCCCTCGTACATTCCACACAAATTTCGCATGCACAAATCACTACAATTCTCATGCATGTTCGATCTCCATATGTTACTTACAATGCATGCAAAAAATGTTCACAATGAAAAATAAAAACATCGGTACGAACTATTCTTCATTAGTGAGCCTTCCGCGCTGTTTCACTGGCCTGAAAAAAAAAAAAAACGTCGACAAAAAAACCTCGACGAGCTCGTAAACGCTGCTGCATTTTTTATCCCCATCACCGTCACGCTCAATCCCAACTTTCAAACTTTGCTTCGTTAATTTGTCATAGCTTTAATCACTCAGCCAGAAATTCCCTATTGCTCCTCTCTACTCCGTTATTAATTATTCTGATATGAATTTATTACCACGAGCTTTTCTTGCTGGATCATCCAAATTCGACGCTTCGCGCACGTTTTCCCACATTCCTACCGCGCGTGTATATTGAGCAAATCCATGATCTGGATTTAGCGCTGGAGAGTAATATCTCCAAATCGAGATTAGTGCGTGCAATGATCTGCAAGGCAAATCCCACGTGATTTGTTCAATTATTACAACGGTAGCAGCAGGCTTTCCCAACAGTCAATTCTACGAAGTGAAATCTCGAACCGTTTGAGCAAGTTCTTTCGATGCATCTCGGTAAACGTCGAGTTGAATTCATACCTTGACCCTTACTTGCCAGAGCTCTGTAGAATCACGTATTGTTATAAAAATTGTTATAAAAAAATGAACTCATGAATATTTCGACTTGAAAATTGTTGCAGAACATATCGAAAGCTTTCTTCTTAAGATTGTTTACTTTATACAGCCAAAAATTAAATTCAAGTACACAAAAAAAAGCTAAAACCAAGAAAAGTGGAAAAATGACTATTTTGCTCGATAGTCCTGGGGTAGTTTGTCCCCCAAGGTGGCAAGTCAGGGTTAATGTACATCAACGAAAGCTCGTTGAAAAAGATTTTACTTCTGTAACTTTCCCCCAGAGCAAAGACGAGCTATCAGTTTTTTAGCGAAAAGGCTGTAAAGGTGAAGCTGCCGAAAGGGCTGCATGGAACTATCAATTTGAATGAAGTCTGGCAAGTGAAAAAGAGACTCATGCTCGTTGAGGTTGAAGCTTTTTCTAGACTTGGCGTACATTATTAACGCCTCGGGAGGAACCATCGAGGACGACAGGGGATTTAGAGCCCGCAGGAGATAAAAAAAAAACAATCGCACGTTAACTCGAAGTCTCGGATCAAGCGAAATACTGTGATTCGGACGTTGAGGTTACAAAATCTTTTTTTTAACACACGCCAAAGTGTCTCGGTCTATCGGTGACTGTGATGCTAACTCGGAGTGATTCACAAGCGTTGTCTCCTGGGGCATTTTTTAGTCTTTGGAGAAATCGGCCGGTTCTGGACTCTTATAGTTCTCTTATTCAAACCCTCATCAATCTTCTTACACGTCGAATCACTGTCGCCGCAAATCTTGGTCCCCTCGGGTATCGAATTTCACCTTCGACGTTCGCCCACTATTCGCTCTCTTGCTTTTCGTACGTTTCTATTTCGGCTCTCCAACTTTTGCTCCCTCTACTCGACCGCTCATCACATTTTCATTGAGTTTCCCATTATTCAATCAATGAACATGATCACAAAGAACCCCCTGAAAAAACCTGCATTCCGATCCTGCTCTTTATTGCTTTTCCTACCATGTCGCATCGCTTTGCAGCGAAGCTCTCCCCATCCACCTGCATCTTTTCCCCCTGCTCTCTGCTCTTTCGACTGACGTTTACTCTCGAGACGAAAAAGTCTCGTTGACGTGAATACCATGCGCAGGCAGCATCCTTAGGGAATCCTTTGCACTTTGGTCCCAAAATATACATACGAACTCAATCCATTCTGTCCAGTCATTTTCTACGCTTGCGGACTGACTTTTGATAAATCACCCTGAGCATCGATAAGCCGATGAGAAACCACACGATTTTCCCATCATTTATATTTTCCTTGTAAAATGTAAAATGTTGTAGACTTGTAAAAGTTGGAAAACGAATCGAGTGTGATTTCATAAAATTATTGATTTTAATTTGGCAAACGATTGTTTTAATAATTCAACACTCGTGCGACTCGAGCTTGAAATATCGAATGGAAAATGTAACGATTCTGATTTATAAGTAAAACGATAACTGGTGACAAACTCTAAGCACCGATAAATCATTCTCAACTTCACGTTCGTCACCAGCACGAAATGAATACACATCTTGGGCCATTTTGTTTTATTATTTTTTAAACGGCCGAACTTTACAGCGGATAAATCTGGAGCCTGGTACTCTGGCTGTGTGTGTAGATACTAGAATATGAGAAAAAAGTGGGCTGTGAGCCGAAGCCGAAGAGTAGAGCGCGAACTATGAGTTGGAACTACAGCGAGAGCCCCGAGCTTACGAAACTTTCGCCATAAATTCGTCGTGGTTTTTTAATCATGGCCCGGTGTAATCTCGTCGACGACGTAGTACCCACGCATAATATGCACAAGAATAACTTGTGTCTATGTATCAATGTACATGCGAAAGTATATACGTGTGTGTCTATCCACATGCAGAGCGTTTGTTAAATCGTGCCTGGGACTTACGCGACTCGAGAATCGGTCATCTTCTTTTACAATCTCCCTCTTGCCTCATTTATTTGCAATCTTGCAAAAGTTGCACTAGAACCATTAAAAAGTGTGTGCTGCTGTATTTTTATGAGCAGTACAAATTTGCATAGCCTTAGTTGAAAATGGAGTTGCTCGATGAGCTTTTGATGCTTTTGTGTTTTATTCTTTTCCAAGAAACTCTATCGCGATGGCAAAACATTTTTTTTTGGGAAATGAATTTCTTCCGAATGTTCTACACGTTTTAGAAAAGTTGGCACGATAATTCGGCAAGTGTTCGATCTTGTTGCTCATTTTTCTGCCCGGTGGAGGAGCTTTTTTTAATCCTTAATGTCTGACCGTCTCGTAGCTGCCACCTGGACAATAATCATCTTTTCTTCATCGTGTGTGTTCATCGCGGAAAGCACTCTTGAAACGTTCTCGAAAATTCAGTACGACAATCGCCAGACTGCGAATAATAGCTCCTCAGTTTTTTTTTCCTGCTATTTCTTCGGTTCTCCTGATGCACCCTTTTCTGTTTCTTTCCTCGGGTACGAGGTGCGCATTCCCACGTTTTTGCCCCATTTGCTTCTTCATGGTTTCATGGTCCAATGAGAATGCTGTTTCGTTGCAATGCGCTTCCTACGATTCACGAAAATTACGAACTAGCGTCTCGGGTCACAGAAAGCAACAAAAATAAAATGTATCGAATAAAATTTTAGAAATTCAACCACAAACTTCGCACTCGTTGCATAGTAACGGTTGAAAATTTTCTCTACAAATTCTCTATTAATTTCTCATTTTTTACAATTATTTCTGATGGATCAGAACACAGTAAGAATTCCAAATGGTTCGTTCTGCTTTGAAAAACTTGCCGCTCGATACTTTGGCAGTGCAGGGTTCGAGCAAAAAGATTAATTTTCAGTTATTTATTCCTCTACATTTCTGGAGCAAAACGTAAGGCTTCGAATCCATTTAGAGAGTTGTAACGCGAGTGCATAAAATAGTAAGCACTCGGAAAGTTCAAAATGATTTCTTCGTGTAAATGTATTCGTAGGTTTGAATTAAACGGTGTGATTACACGTTACACCTTCGTACGACGTGATATGCATCTTACAGTGAGTCGTACATGAAATAAAATGTGTTTCATGTTCTATAGCGTCATAAGCATTTCGGCAATTATATATATTCACAGTCCGTGTGCGTCCACCAAGTAAAATAGCAGCTGTAGCCTCGTACGTGTTGGTCCTCTGTTACAACTCGTAAAACCCTCAAATTAGGAAACGTAACTTTGTACTTTTTTAAAGCGTAGAACAACCTCGCAACAGAAAAGAGAGAGAACGAGGAAAAAAAGAGCGAGGGTGAGAAAAGTCACGAACGTCACGAGAGTTGACGAAAGAGGGTAGTATAGGATTAAAGAAGGGGTTGCCAGTTCTTTTAGTAGTTTGTTTCAACCCTCTCGGCCAGCAGCTCGCTCTCTCGCGAGAGCATTTTTCTGCTCATATTATTTATTGCCTCATGCTGCTACGCTAACAAACAAATATTAATCGTGTAACAAAAGTTTTCTATGAATAAGAACGTTGTCGAACAGAATCATTTACCAAAATAAAAAACTCATTTTCGATCTTTTTGGAATACTTTTTCATCAGGAAATGAAATTTATTCGTGTCTGAGAAAGTGCATACACTTTTTTTAATTCTCATCGCTCGCTCAAATCGTTCGTAATATTTTTTTTCATTTTTTCTATTTATTGGTTTTTTTATTTGATATTTATTAATAAAATAGCGGCTATTGTGAAATTCAATGAGCTTTGTGCATTCGAACTCGCAAATTGGGCTCTCGTGTTGACTGCCTCGCAAACGAATTTTTTTTTCTCTTGTAAAACCGTTTCCATGAAAAACAAAATACAATATTGATTAGCAAAAAAAAAAAATGGTGAAAAATCGTGGCAATGTATACATCTCGTTGGAATTTTATGGTTTACAAAGGTTTTACATTGCCATCTGCAATATTCTGACTTTTACCATTATTTTTATTAATACCATGATGGATAGTTCGCGATAATTTGAGGGGATGGGAAGTCTCTTTGAATTTGATATTACAACAGGGTAAAAAAAGAAACGAACTGTAGCTTCCGGCCTCATCGGATACGTTACAATTTTATAAATTCATAAAATTGCCATTGTTGTTAACGATTTTCTCTTTAATCCCATTCAATTTTCGTTTCTGACGATTTCAGTTCCATTGACATAAACATTTTCAAACAACAGGAGCTTAAAAAAAAACGATACGTCCGGTGAATTGTTTCGGAAACTCCCCACAGCGACATTCTCGTCCACTAATTTCCTTTAGCTTCATAGTCAACTCACGAATCAAATAAACCGCGTTTTTCCATCCAATCTGGACGGAATACTTTGGCTCGACGCAATGATAAATAAAATTGAAATAAATCCTTGTTCCATGGGGCAAGAGCGAGATGGATAGGGCGGATGTGTACTGTCGTGGAAAAGATAAAAATCGAGTGTAGAGCCAATGAAAAATCTGAGCAGAGATTAGAGCAAAGAGAGTGAAGTGGTGGAGCGCGGTGGCAAGAATAGTCTCTGCAAAGAGTAAGGTCGTAGTCTTACTCCACTCTCAATCTTCCTTTCTTTACACTTGGAACAAAACGCTGCGCAGAGACGAAGACGACGACTGACTTTTCTCTTCATACCATTTCCATGTAACCTCTGAGACAAAGTATTGTGCCGTTGTAAATATATAGTAGCCTTACAATTTTCTTCCTCTTTTTCCTGAGCTTCAAAAAATTCCATTGTAAACTCAATAATGCATAAACTCTTCGAGCATTCTTCTATTATCGTCCCAACCATTGAACGTCAATTTCCGCAGCTTCGAAACTTCTTTTTACTGCATGTTTCCAAACTACGCATACTTCTGCAGTACTTTCAAGCATGGAAACTACTCCCATTGATCGTGAATTTCTATTGACATTCATCGAATCGTTTATACGTCCATAAAACTCAAGCCTCAGTGCTGAATAACTTTATAAACATTTTAATTGTATTAGAAATTCTCAGATCATTGGTTCTGCACCGATCGTTATCAGCTAAAGAAAAACTGACCCTTATTATCGTTCTCTCTGTCTCTCCCGCTCTCTTACTTCTCGAGTAATCTATAAATCCTCGTGGCAGCCTAAATTATGTATGACACGCAACGCTTGTACTCTAGGAAGGATATACAACCCTCTCTCTCTCATGCCCTTCATCTTCTTTCGTCCGCGTTATCGGGAATGCTTCCGATTCGACATTTACCGCGTACTGGCATTTTCTCTCCGCTTACTTTTCATTTTTTTCCTCATATACTCGTCATCGTGTATACATGGTCGAAGGTCTCCTTAGCGCGATGTGCCAAGCGAGAAGATAGAGAGCTCCTCTCTCGTGAGACTAACATGGCAGAAGCCCCATGGATCACGAACACGTAGCCACGATAAATTCGACGGACTATATTTTGTGTTGTCATCGCTTTATTTTTCCTTCTGACTTTTTTCTCCCTTCATGGTGTGTCACGTGCATGCATGCTGCTCGTATTTCTACGACTTTGACGTGCATGCGCGCCATTATCGAAAGTTAATGTTTAGCGAGAATCTTGTCGAGAAAGGAAAACAAAAATATGGATTAAGGGTGTGAGATATATCGTGCGGGAAAATTCTTCATTCTGTGATATTGAATTTATTTCATGGAGACGCATGTACTTCGCAATAGCCCGAGGCTTGTTCGCCGGTAATTAAAATAAAAATCTCCACATTATGCTCGGTTAATTTTTTCATCCTCCCCCTCGACCGAACTTCCTTCTCTCTCTCTGTCTCTGTGTCTCTACGTTCGTTGCGGTTCTCCCGTAAAACCTGCAGGCTATCCCGTCATCTCTTGTCCCTCCTCTCTGTCTCTCTCTCTCTCTCTCCGTCCCCCAACCACCTTTACAACTAACCACCTCCTTTATACTTAATTTTGCACGGTGTGGAGAAAACTTTGCGTCATAATTTCAGATAACAATGTGATTAAGTCCCGAATAGCACGGGCTCTTCGTACAACTCGGAAAGAAATGAACGAGAAACTTTTCTTAACGAGATTTCAAAGATGGAAAGAAAAGTTGTAGTGTGAATAGAAACTGTCGGTGGTCAGATGTGAAATTGATTGAAGAAAAAAGACGCAATGGAAAATAGTAATTTTCAAATGTCAAAATGATGACATTTTCAAGTTTTGATAGATCAAAAAATCAACTGAAAAAAAATTTGGTGTTTCGCATTTTCTTTCTTGTTAAAATATTTCATTCTACATTCCTGATGCTTTTCAAACTGTATGAAACAAAAAGTAGAGTAGTTTACGTTGTATAAAAAATGATGTTTACATTACCAACAATGGGGGAGTGGCAAATGTGCAGAAAATGGAGACCGAGGCGAATAAAAGTTGGCTCGATATCCTAGAAATGAAATTTGGGCAAAGTGTCGTCGTTACCAAATAGGAGGATAGTGGAAACATCTCGACAACATTTTTATTCGCTCGTCTCTGTACTTTCACCAAGACTTTCACCGAGTTACGGTTGTTATACGATAAAAGCATATCTTTCGTATCTCTGCAACGGATACGAAATTGTCTGGGTACTTTGAAGCAAAAAGTGCAGTCAACATATTGTGTGGGTAAAAACTAAAAATGGTCTGGAACGAGAGAGGGAGAGAGAGAGGGGGGAGGGGAGAAAGGAGACGATTGTCCGATTGTCCGATCCCACGATGCCCTCGGGGCGAAATGCTCTTGAGAATTGAACGTCGATTAGAATCAAAGTAATGCACCGCGCACTCGTGTCTTTCTTTCGATCTAGTATTCCTATCCTCGTTTCGTTCTGGTGGATCGATTCCAGAGGTCGTGTACGTTTTTACGAGAACGAATACATTGTGGAGAAAAGTCTGGAAAATCAGGATCCCCGTTTCCTCCTTTCATTATCCGCCCCATCGATGAGCTCCAAAGGAACGCGCAGACTTTATCACAAAAGCAGTAACTTAATCAGTTCGCGATTCACCATTGTGCTTTTTTACGTTACATTTTAGTCAATCTCACATTATTTTCTATTCTGGGAGCCTTGTCAATGGGAATAAAAAAGAAAAAAATGAGCCCATCATACCAGCTACGAAAGGGAATCGATTTTTTTTTTCCTCGTCCATCATAAGGACTTTCCAAGTATAATAGCACATTCGGGATAATTGGAACAAATTGATGCCGGCAAAATGAAGTAGTCCTTATAGATTATTTTACAATTATGCTTAATTGCCAAGGATGCTCGTGATAATTAGATAAATTCAAAGGAATCAATGCTCGTGCTTTCATGGGAAGCCCATTGAGATTCCACGATGCATGGGATCCCACATTCTCACAGACGAACCCGTGAGTATACAGGGAGAAAGAGGAACCAAGCAGAGCTGGTTTGCTGGGCAAAATTGCAGGAACTCTAAAAAAAATCCGCATATCCATTTCGCCTCGGAGGAGTGCAGCTAGCAATTTCATTAAATTCGAACTTCCATTGACTCGGAATATCAATCTTTGGAGAACCAACTTACACTGTGTCTTTCCTAGCAATCGACCAAGAGGCTTTACCCAAGATCGTTGTTTCCTCCTCGCTCTCGATTTTCCAAGTCTATCAACCAAAAGTGTCGTCCAAAGATCGTAAACTTATGTGTAACATTTTTTGAACAACAATTTTTAGATTTCGTGCGATAAATAGCGTGCAAATGATGCAGAAAACGAAATTCATGAAAAGTTATGAAAATCGTACCGAGTCACCGCTTCACATTCGTGTAAATACAAATGCAGTGTGAATCATCGATCCCTCAAGTTTTCTCACATTTTCTATATTCGTTCGTTCTGCACTCGATGTTGCGTCGATCCTTTTAGACTGGGATCTTTCGGAGTATTGTTAACAATCAACACTCTTTGTCGTGTTGAAAGTCTCTGTCACACATCAGAGCGCGACTTCCGCAATAGGATTTTCTTTTATTCGCAGCAAGGACTTATTTGCGTACTGTCTGCTGTAAACAGATTGAACCCGTTGCAGCGTAAAAAGGGTACATCGAAAAAAAGGGAATTACTTGACAGTGGCGCACAACGAATCCATCGCGCTCGTCCAGTTCAATTTTTTTGTACCATCTTCTAAAACCTTTGAACGCACGTTTTGTTATGCACCATGGAACTTGCGGCAATTTTAATTGGATTGCGATAACCCGCTGCTGGATAGTAATTTATCAAACACGTCTCGGATAGAATATTCACGATTCGATTGGATTTCTATTCGTTTCACCAGAAAATAGAAAAGTTGTAAAAACAATTAAAAAAAAAATTATTATTCATTTGGGAGTTCCTGGGGCTGCTCTCGTCGATTGCCAATCTTCCTATTTATAGGTGAATTCGTCAAAATATAATTAATTAGATCGAACCGGCGCCTATGGTTTTATTGGACTGCAAAGTTCATGCCACGCCGTGTCTCGATTGCTGATTAATTATGCACGTTATTTTGTTCCAATTCTGGGTAAATTGAGAAAATTTCATTTTCATACGAATAGCAATTACTGTGGAAAAATCCAAATTTCTGATGCTGTCGTTATTAGCGAGTTTACTCATTGGTTCGTGCTCGTTGTCGTGGAATTAATTGCTGGAAACTGAAGGTCAATCCTAGGCCGGAATCGAATTTAAAAAATTTTGATTTCCTTCGTAAATTTTTATTCTTCAAATTCTTATGTGTCTGAGCTCGAGAATCTCCAAACAAACGTATAGGACTTTGTACAGTCTCCCAAGAAGTAGCACCGCAGCAGCCAGCCCGACAAGAGACCCGATCTCAATTTCGTGAGCCATTATTGTTGCGCCTTGGGCTCGTAATTACACGAAGCGGCGTCGAGTCTCCTCGGCAGCTTATATCTCCCTGCTGGGCAGGCCGTTGACGAGCCTGAGACTAGAGTTATGGCAAGATGTCTAGAGGAGGGTTCTTCCTCGTGTCCTTATATATACATGTATTTATAAATATACATACTAGTATGTGTATCTCGTGATGAGACCGAGTAACTTGACGACGCTCGCGGGAGTACTTAGCGGATATGGGAAGACGTCGAAACCTCCCTTCAATCTACACGCGCGGTTTTTCGCTTCACGGCGTCCTGCTCTTGTTTATG